>ONZH01003467.1:0-34914 GCA_900303285.1 Rhinella marina | reverse complement strand
AACACATGCTGCCCATAGGGTTCCGCAAATTCCTGGTCCACCCGCAAATTCCTTGTCCACAATGTCAAGGAGGTTGAGGTTCTGTTAATGAGCAACAAGTTCTTCTGTACTGAAATCGCCGACAAAGTCTCCATCTAAGAACCTACTGACCTGTGATAGGCAGAGCATGGACACGTCCCCTTAGCTGCAGTGGGAAAGACACTCCCCTGGCCAGAGCAAGCTCTTTTTCCAGTTTCCGTGGTCGAAAAATCCATAAAATATAAGGTCCCAAGATAGGGGACGTATACGGTATTAAACTGAGAAGAATCGATACCGCACCGGTTGATGCAACAGTTTTTCAAAATCCATTCTGGCTGTTGTCACCACCACACACGCTAGCCCAGGGGGCACTCCCCTGGCTCTTCCAGCGAAACCTCCTTCCCCCCCCACCTACAGGCCCTCTCTCCAAACAATTTACCCGGGTAGGGAGACGTATTAGATATTGTACTGATTTATTTTTTAGATGCTTGGGAAGCAGCTATGCTCACCACTATACATCCAACAGCCACTGCAACTGATAAGAACAGATACTAAACTTGATTTTAGCAGCAGTGCCAGCATGAGCAGTGGTGTCACCTGCAGGTGGTGATGGACCTTCGTTGCACCTAGTTGGGTGCTTCCCTAACATGTGATGGGTATTTGCATCGCCTTTCTTGGTCTGGGTGAGCACAATTGCTATGAGGATAACCACCAGGCTGTTGCCTGAGAATTTAGGGGAAATGGTGGGATTAAGCAGCCTCAGAGGCATCCATGCATGCTGCCCCTGCTGTTTCCTGTCCATTTCCGTGGTGTTTCCATCATTTTCTGAGGTTTCCAGCTTTTCACCCAGCCTTCCCTAGGCAGAGCCTTGGTCCCCTGCAAAAAATGCTCGAGTCTCCCATTGACTTCAATGGGGTTCGTTACTCGAAACAAGCACCCGAGCATCGGGAAAAGTTCGACTCGAATAACGAGCACCCGAGCATTTTAGTGCTCGCTCATCTCTAGATACGAATCAACGAATTGACGAATCGATTCGCTCATCTCTATACACTACTACACTACTACTACGCAACATTAACCTTTTCTCTGACTTAGACCACATGGGTTGCAGATATTAAGTATTTCTTGGCCTTATGAATGTTAATCACAGAAAAGGGGTATTTGTGCACAAAAATAGATGCAAACAATATATACTGTATAAACTAAGACCTCATTCTGATATGATAAAATCTGAGACTCTTAGCCAATATATTTTGATCAAAACACATCTGTGCCCACCTACCCAGCGTCACGGTGGTCTCAGGTCAGGCAGGTCCTACACTAAACCTAACTATGCCGTTGGGCATCTATATCTAGGAGCATGGACACCGCACATAAAGGTGTGTTGCTCCTAGTTACCTCTATGTGCATACAGCAACCAATGAGAGGAGGAGCAAACACACCTATATGTACCACACAATCAAGGCGCTCAATTTGATAGGAAGAGCAAAAGTGCACAAGAATGCTACTCAAGATAAGCTAAGAGCGCATTCACACCTGAAGGTGCCACTCCCTCAGGTACATGTTACAAACTAAGCAAAACTCACAGAGACAAAAGGATAAAAAACATCCTGCATGGTGTGATAATAATGATTGTGGATGTCAGTGGCTATATATATCAAAGTAAATCACAGAAAAGGGGTATTTGTGCACAAAAATAGATGCAAACAATATATACTAGGAGCAACACACCTTTATGTGCGGTGTCCATGCTCCTAGATATAGATGCCCAATGGCATAGTTAGGTTTAGCGTAGGACCTGCCTGACCTGAGACCACCGTGACGCTGGGTAGGTGGGCACAGATGTGTTTTGATCAAAATATATTGGCTAAGAGTCTCAGATTTTATCATATCAGAATGAGGTCTTAGTTTATACAGTATATATTGTTTGCATCTATTTTTGTGCACAAATACCCCTTTTCTGTGATTTACTTTGATATATATAGCCACTGACATCCGCAATCATTATTATCACACCATGCAGAATGTTTTTTATCCTTTTGTCTCTGTGAGTTTTCCTTATGAATGTTAATATAAACCTAATATTTTGTTACTATAAGGAAGTATTTATTTGTGGCTATTTGAGAGTGTACAATGGAAGAAACAGAACTCAGGAACCTAACTCCCCCTCTCACTAATTACAGAGGGATAGAAGGAACATTGCTTCCAAGTGTCTCTGTTTTTGAGGGACAGTCTTTGGCCTTTCTCTCTGATTGAATGGTCAGCTGAGCGTTAGACTAGTAAGATTACTAGATGCAGGTGACCAGAGGTCTGGGGCTTCAGGTGGACTTGATGCCAGGGTGGTTTGAGGAGACGAACATACTGAAATTGTGCATCTAATTTGCTTGGTTGACATTTGGCAAATGTATTGGGTTGGCTTCCAGAGCACATGCCAAACATTTATGTTTTGTTTAATGCCTGTTTTTGTACAGACGACAACACATATGCAGATGGCAGGCTGAATGCAGTGTAAAGCTAGGTTTTTAATTGGTTCTTCCCCTTTAACTTCATGAAGTTATTTAGCAATGTCTATACCTGGTCACTTTTCCACTGTATGAGGTATCTGTACATGAGTACTAACCTTTAGATGGGGAAAGTAGAAAACACTTAGCTTTGGAACAAGGCGCTCAGCTCCATTGAAAACATCATCAGGGTAAGATGTCTTGCTACCATCACCTCTCTTCGTATCACATGGGCATCAGCCGAGTGCCTTCTTGGGCACCGGTCGAAGGAGCCTTCCCATTTGTTGATGACTCTTGGTAACTGTAACTTTACGTATCTTTATGCACCTAAGTCATGTTAAGTCTGATCCCAACAGCAAGATAAAACAACAATTGGACTTGGGGGTATTGGAAGTAGCTTGATAACAATGTAAGGAACAGTTTTAACAGTTGGGTTGGCGCTTGCTAATCAGAGGTGCAGACAAATCTCAGACAAATCTTTTACAATGGTGTAAAATAAAAAATGTTATAAAAAAATGCTATACCTCTTTACCTGACGCACTTTGTGCCATGAATCTGGTCATAATCTGCTGCTGCCTATTTATGGATTGCAGTGGTGACATGCAGGTATACAGAATGGTATACTGCTGAAGAATGGGGGCTGCAGCGGTCATGTGCCGGACACCTGTACATCTCTGTGCACATCACCATCACTATGACATGGGCAGTGGTGTCTGTAAAGTAGCAGCGGCAGGAGGACCACGCAGAGAACGACACAAGAGAAGGAGGCAAGTGTACTCTAATTTTTTATTTTACATCTTTTGGAGGCTTACCTTGGACAATCCTTTTAAAGTAGAAGACATGCATCAATGATATTACATTGAAAAGCCTTGCTACCGTAATAATGTCCAGGGCAATCACAGTCCCCTTTCTGAGTGTTCAGAATAATTTAAGATTCTATGCAACTTGTCACTTTACTATCTCATTCTCTAGAAGATATATGTATATAAAAGTATGGTGCAGATAGCTTTAAATTAGGAGAAAATTAATCACCAAGGAAAATTAATGGTGGAAGAAACAATTACATGCTTGTTTTTAATGTTCACTTGAAATTAAATGTCTGCATTTTCCACCCTATCATGGTTTGTCAGACTGCACTATACAAAATACAAGTGTCTATCTCCTGGGCTAGTGATCCGAGTTCTGCTGTCATTTGTTGAGTTAATCAACCCCTTAGTGATAAACCTGTTTTAGGCTTTATTGACCAAGAATTTTATTTCAATTTTGCATTGTCGCATTCCAAGAACTATAGCTTTATTATTTTTGCATCATTGTAGCCATATGAGAGCTTGTTTTTTGCAGGGCAAGTTGTAGTTTTTAATAGTCCCATTTTGTGGTATAAATAATCATTGATTGGAAAACTAGCAATTCTGCCATTTGCCTTTTTACATTGTAAATGTTGCAGCATTCACTTTATGGCACAAATAAGTGATTTCTGGGTCAGTACAATTACAGCAATACCAAATACAGTTTTTTTTTAGTTTTACTACTTTTACACTATAAAATACTTTTTTTTTTACACAAAAATGTTTTTTTGCGTTGCCGCAAAAATTTTCTTTCCATTCTGTGTGAATGATTTTTGCGGAATGACTTGTAGTTTTCATTGGTATAATTTTGTGTTACATAAGAGTCCATGATAGTTTTTATTCCAGCATTCACCTTACGGGATAAATTGCATGATAATTTTTATAGTTTCAGTCGGAGAAAAACCACCAGGGCAATTTGTGCTGCCAATGATAAGTGCAATTTCAGCCAAAAATTTTATCGATCGAAGGAATTACATTTAATTCCAAATAATCTCTAGGGTTCTTTGGACCCTGAGTTTCTAAATATTACATTTTTTCAAATATTGGAAGCATCTACGCTGGCTGAGGGACCAGTGGGCCTCAGTGCTGTTCACTGATGAAAGTCAATTCACACTGAGTAGAAATGATGGCCGCCAAGGATGTTGGAGACGTCAAGGAAAGTGCTGTGCATCGGCCACTGTTGTCACCAGACGAACCTTTGGTGTACAGTGTGGGCAGGTGTGTCTAGTCAATACAGAACTAGAATGGTCCAGTGACAAGCCCATACTACTTGAATAACATCATTAATCCAGTCATTGTACCTCTGCATGAACAACAAGGCCTAATTTCATCTTCATGGATGACAATGCGCCAGCTCATCAAGGTCACATTATTAGGCAACGGCTGCTGGAGACTGGGGTACCTGAAATGGAGTGACCCGCACTCTCTCCAGACGTAAATCCCACTGAAAACCTATGGGATTGGCAGTTCTGGTACCCCAGAACCTCGATGACCTGAGGGCCGCCCTTCAAGAAGAGTGGGATGCCATGCCTCAGCAGACAATAAGTCGACTTGTGAACAGAATGAGACATAGTTGTCAAGCTGTAATTGATGCTCAAGGCCACATGACAAGTTATTGAGTCATTGACATATTTTGTGGCGGTATAGTGTACCCACCACTGGTGTTGGCTTTTGTGTCAATAAATAGTTTGAGATGAGGAAATCACTATTGCTGCTTCTACTTAAACCCTCTACTTTCATTATATAATATCATGTAAACCACAATATTATTTAGTATCTTTTAATGTATTTTTGACTTGAAAAAATATGCTTCTACCTTCTGTTTATAAGGGGCATAGTGTTGAAAGATTTAGCTTTTGCTAAGATTTAGCTTTTCTAGCCATTTTAACATAATTTTGGTCAGTAGATGACCAAAAACTTGACCAGAATATGACGTGGTCTATCACCCAGTGTTGCCAACCAGAATTTTTCTTTTTTCTGGACAACTTATCCCAAAATCACGAACAACCAGAATTTTTTTACAGACAAATTGGAAAACCATAATGAATGATGAAGATTATAAGTAATCCATGTCTATAGCTCAATGTACTGATAAGGATTCATTACCAACATTTACTGTGAGCTGTAGAATCATGATAGTCACCACCAAAATAATACAGTCAAGAACCAGCAGCCTCAAAAAAATCACGGACACATCAATTTTTTTTCACATACACAGGAAAAAGGTCACCTTTTTTACGGACTGTCCAGAAATTTAGGGACAAAATGGGCCCATTTAATCTAGAAATTATCAGAAAGGTTATTTCTTCCAAAAGTATCAAATTCCAACTCAAATTCCACTACTGTAGGTTTTTCAGAATCTTCCAGAGACCCTACTAATCTCACATTATAACGCCGACGTCTATTTTCCAGATCCAAAACTTTCTGTTTCAAAGTCTCTTCATATTATTTCACCTCAGATTTTTATTCACCTTATTTGTTTTATCCCCTATTTGAGAGTCTCGATGCTCCATTTCTTACAGTCTCTCTAATTTTCTGAATATTTGAATATTTATTTTTACAGTGCTAGTTTGGTCATCCACAGCTTTAATATGGTTATTACAGCTTTGTGTTTCAGACAGAATCTCAGACAAAGAAGGATCAGATAGCAACATATTAGCTTGTACATTAGTCTTCATCATCTCACCGCCTGGATGTTTCCCTTCAGACAGTTGAACAGTATCAGCAGAAACATAATCTGTTCCCTCCTGACATTTTGCTCACTGAGAGCTCTTTCTTGATATCTCTATAGATCCCTTTTTTGGGGGTCACTTTATTAGTTGCTCTTTCAGAAGGGGGCATAGTAATTTTTGGAACAGCACTTGACTTAGGCGAGGCAAGATATTTTTCCATTTTACCAACATCAGATAATCTGGATCTGGACTTCGGAGAGATTACTTTCACTTTCGCTCCACTTTGTGAGAGTGTCATTATGGCATCTCACTGCCCCTGTTCAGCACTTTAATGTCTCATCCCTTCTGAAGTTGAAGTAGAAAGCACTTTTCATCCTCCTTGGTTCATGCACAAAGCCAGCCATGAACTCTCCAGGAATTACTCCAAAAGCTCCAGCGCACCAGCATTGTGTTTAGTGATGAGCGAACACGGTATTCGGCTGAGCATGGCGGTGCTCGGGACCACGTGGTGTTTGGCCGAACACCGTATGCGCTCGAGCGCCATGCTCGAGTCCCCTCCTTGCACGTTTCTTGGCTGCTATGCAGCCAATCAGCGTGCGGGGAGGTACTGGCATTCACTGTAATGCCGTAGCCATGTTGGCTACTGGTATTACAGTGATTGGCTGGCCGGGAACGCGTCATCGGGTGCTATATAGCACCCGGTGACATGTGACCCGGCTCAGTCTGAGTCAGGGAGAGCTGCTGCAAGGAGGGACAGATAGTGTAGGGATAGAAATTGGCTAGGCAGGGCTATTTTTTCTGTTTAAAATATCAAAAAGTCCTTTTAAGGACTATTTTTATATCTGGCTGCAATATTTTATTTTTTCGGGGAGGGGCAAAAATTGTGCAAGTTTGCCTAACCTAAACACCACCTGCGTAGCAAGTGCTGTATAACGTTTGTGTATTCCAAATACCTGACATCCGGTGTATTGTTTTCTGCTGCTAATCAAGGCGACATTACCTGCGCTGTGTCTGCTGTATAACGTTTTCGCAAAGAAGGTCAGATAGTGTAGGGATAGGATTTGGCTAGGCAGGGCTAGTTGTTCTGTTTAAAAGACCCAAAAGTCCTTTTAAGGACTATTGTTATATCTAGCTACAGTATATTTTTTTCTTTTGGGGCAAAAATTGCGCAAGTTTGCCTGACCTTTACACCACCTGCGCAGCGTGTGCATTATAACATTTCTGTGTCCTAAATACCTGACATCCAGTGTCATTTTTTCTGCCGCTAATCAAGGCGACATTACCTGTGCTGCGTGTGCAGTCTAACGTTTATGTGTCCTAAATACCTGAGATCCAGTGTCATCTTTCTGCCGCTAATCAAGGCGACATTACCTGTGCTGCGTGTGCAGTATAACATTTCTGTATCCTAAATACCTGAAATCCAGTGTCATTTTTTTCTGCCGCTAATCAAGGCGACATTACCTGCGCTGCGTCTGCTGTTTAACGTTTGTGAATCGTAAATATTTCTGACATTCGGTGAAATTTTTCCTGCTGTTGGTGACAGCGACATTACCTGCGCTGCATCTGCTGTTTAACGTTTGTGTATCCTAAATATTTCTGACATTCGCTGAAATTTTTCCTGCTGTTGGTGACAGCGACATTACCTGCGCTGCGTCTACTGCTTAACGTTTGTGTATCCTAAATATTTCTGGCATTCGGTGAAATTTTTCTGCTCATACACTTAAAAAAATCTGCGCTACTGTACTTGTGACAAACTTGCATATATACCATTTAATATGCACAAGGCAAGCAGTAAGGGACAGGGAAGTGGGCGTGCTGCTGATGGTGCACTCAGAGGCCATGGTTCTGGGCGCGGTGAAACTGTGCTTGCAGGCAGAGCACAAGAAACAAAGTCATCCAACTCCTAGCTTCATGTCCCAGTTTGCAGGGCGGCGCAAGATGCCACTCTTGACACCAAACCAGTGCGACCAGGTAGTCGTTTAGATTGCAGCAGATAATGCTTCCACTCTTCCTCTCTGCCACAAAGTCCAGTCTCAGTAGCCAAGAGACTGGTCAACAAAATTCTCACCCTGATCCTCCTTTCTCCCACCATGCAGAGTCTGGGCAAACAAGTGATCCCACACTCTGATATTCCGAGGAGCTTTTTTCATCACGGTTCCTTGATTGGGCCTCTCGCCAAGCAGTGATGTCACCGTACAGGGATAATAAACACAGTGATGTCCAGTACAGGGATAATAAACACAGTGATGTCACAGTACAGAGATAATAAACACAGTGATGTCACCGTACAGGGATAATAAACACAGTGATGTCACAGTACAGGGATAATAAACACAGTGATGTCACCATAGAGGGATAATAAACACAGTGATGTCACCATACAGGGATAATAAACACAGTGATGTCACCGTACAGGTATAATAAACAGAGTGATGTCACAGTACAGGGATAATAAACACAGTGATGTCACAGTACAGGGATAATAAACACAGTGCAGTCCCCTCACAGAAAGTTAAAAATAAATAAAAACCTTATACTTCCCTTTTTCCTAGCAGCAGCATCACCAGCAGGAGATCTTCTTCTCTTCCTCTCTAGAGGGGGCGGCTGTTGGATCTCTGCTGTTTGGCTGACACTTTCCCCGAATAGGTTGAGACACTCTCTTGGGGGCTCATACCTCCCCGAGTGACCGTCTCTTTGGACCGTTTGGTTCCTTCCTGTGTGCACTTTTCGTACCCCTCTATAGGGTTTCTGCCCTTCATCTGACAACCCTTTTCTCTCCTTTCCTCCTTCTTCTCGTATCAGGCCCCCCTCCTTCTCCCTTCTCCCGCATTCCACTTCTCTCCCTCCCCCCCCTTTTTTTTTGTGTGGAAACACACTTCAAAGAGGGCACCGCTCCAAGCCTCCGTCATCGTTACTACACGACCTGGTATGCTGCTAATAATCCAAACAACAAATCTAAGGGGGTTGCCATAGCGATCCACAAATCTCTGCCTTTTCAGCTACTAAACTGTGTGGTGGATACTGAGGCTTGGTATATAATTCTGTCTATTTGTATTGGTGGGAGGGAATTCACGATCCTTAATGTGTATGCTCCAAACCACAACCAGGTCTCCTTCCTAACCAATTTAGTCGATAAGGCCCTCCCCCGACTGACGGGTTCGGCAATCCTTTGTGGAGACTTGAACCTCACTTTAGACCCCACCTTAGATAACTCTTCAGGCCGAGCTGCTCTTTCTTATGGGGCGATCAAAAAGGTAAAAAAAGCCCTCCTACAACTGCAACTCTGTGACCCATGGCGCCTTCAACACCCTACAGATAGGGACTACTCCTTCTTTTCACCCCCTCATTCCTCTTATAGTCGCATAGACTATATCCTTCTCCAACATCATGCTCTCTCTTGGTTGGACTCCACGCATATAGCTTCCATTTTGTGGTCCGACAGTGTATTGTTCTTTACAACTTCCTCATTTCTCCAAAACGGAATGGTCGTGGAGGCTCAACGAATCCCTCCTTCTAGACTCAGTTTGTGCAGCTGAGATTTCCCAATCCATTTCTGAATTCCTTGATAACCACCAGTCTGATGTCACTCCCCTGACCACCCAGTGGGAAGCCCTTAAATGTGTCCTCCGAGGTGTCCTGATCAAGCATGGGACTAGACTCAAGAAAGAGAAAGCCCATACTCTGTCTATTGCCCTCCGTAAAGTAACCTCTCTGGAACTGGCTCATAAGCATGCTCTCCTACAGACCACTCTCCGGGCTTTGCAAGAGGCCCGCTTAGAGGCCAAGCGTCTCTTGGATAGATCCTATCATAGAATGGCACAGAAATGTCGGAGCACGTTCTATGAGTTCGGTAACAAGAGCGGGAGGATGTTAGCTAGAGCCCTTAGAAAACAAATAGCGTCCTCTTATATACCTATATTGAAATCTTCGCAGGGGGCTCCGGTTTACACTACTCAAGACATTGCCGCCACTTTTCATTCTTATTACTGTGCTTTGTATGGCCTGCCGGCCCCATCTGAACTGGTGGACGAACCTTTATCCTCCGCCTCACGACTTACGGCAGAACAAGCCGCCTCATTGGAATCACCTTTTATGGCTGAGGAACTTCAGATTGTATTTAAGTCTCTTCCCTGCGGTAAAAGCCCCGGCCCAGATGGCTATATGGCCAGGTTTTACAAAGACTTCGCAGACAAGTTATCACCCTTTCTTCTTAAGGTCTTCAATGCGGTGTCTCCCGGCCTCCCTTTCCCGGCACAGTCCCTAATGGCTCATATTGCGGTCATTCCCAAACCAAACAAAGACCCTCAAGTGTGCGCAAGCTATCGCTCTCTATAATCTCTCTACTGAATGTTGACCTTAAAATATTTGCTAAACTTATGGCGAACCGCTTGAATGCCTTTTTACCTTCATTGGTCCATTCAGATCAAGTGGGATTTGTGCCAGGGAGGGAGCTTAGAGATAAGACTTTTAAGATGTTGGATATCATTCATTACGCTAAGAAACACCGAATCCCCCTTATTATCTTGTCCCTAGATGCTGAAAAAGCATTTGACAGGATTTCTTGGCCCTCCCTGAAAACGACCATGACCCATATCGGCTTAGGCCCATGGTTCACGTCCAAAATTCTGTCACTTTACCACTCGCCCTCAGCGCGGGTTAAGGTCAATGGTTCTTTGTCCGCTCCCTTCTCTATACATAATGGCACTCGCCAAGGTTGCCCCCTGTCTCCACTTTTATACGCCCTAGTAATGGAGCATCTCTTGGCAAACATTAGAGATAATCCTGACATCAGGGGCATCCAATTGGCTAACCAGGAGTTTAAATGTGCAGCCTTCGCAGACGACCTTCTACTGTTTGTCACAAACCCTAGAATTTCCCTTCCCTGTATCCAACGGGAGCTCCTCAAATTTGGGCAGTGGTCTAACTTTAAGTTTAACCTGGCTAAATCTCACGCTCTTAACGTCTCGTTGGACCAGGATTTGGTGCATTCACTCCAGACCGCCTTCCCCTTCTCCTGGCCTTCTGGAGGGATCACCTATCTTGGGATTAAGATGTGCTCTGACTTATCTCGTTTGTTTCAGAACAAATTCCTCCCCTTGGCCGCCCAGTTTGAGAAAGATCTTGATTCTTGGCGTCGTGGGGATTTCTCATGGTTTGGCAGGATAAGCATACTGAAAATGAACATGTTACCTAAAATACTCTATCTCCTGCAGACCATCCCCATCCACATACCAAGCTCTTTCTGGCATAGGATCCGTAAATGTTTCCTGAAGTTCATCTGGCCTCCACGTAGGCCCAGGATCAAATGGGATATTCTTGTCCGCCCTAAGGATGGGGGTGGGGTTGGTCTCCCTGTAAACTGTATTACCAGGCTGCAGCTTACGCTCGACTTTTAGATGTCTGCCATTCTTACTCCCAGAAACCCTGGGTCTCCATAGCTAGAGGTTTATCTCCTGTAGCTTTGTCAGCAATCCCTTGGGTACAGACTGTACCACCCTCCATACATACTACACTCTCTTTCACTTTCACCCATACCTTTGCGACCTTAAGGACTATATGCGTGGAGTCCTCCCTCATAGATACCCGGGGGCCTCTAACCCCAATCACGGATCATCCTTTATTCCCTCCAGGCAATTCCGCTAATTCATTTCTGACAGGGACTAAACTCGCTCCTTTGCGTTTTTGTCACGCCCTTTCTGGTACCACCCTGAAACCCCTACCCTCCATCCTAAACAATATTCCTCCTTTGCCAAAACACCAATTTGAATACATCCAGCTGCAACATTTTTTTGCCACCTTACGCACGTCCCACAAACTTGATAGGAGCCTAACAGCTTTTGAGAAGGCTTGCCTTGCTCCTTCGGCGATTTTTCGGGACATTTCTTTTCTCTATAAGCTACTGCTGGAACAGAAAACATCTCAACCCCTTCCATTTTGTGCAAAATGGGAGAGAGATTTAAACCTATCTGCATCACCCATTCAGTGGCGTCGATGTTTCACCTTTACTCATAAGGCCCTCCTAGCCACTAAAGCACAGGAGACTTGTTATTAGATTTTATCTCGGTGGTATAGAGTATCTTCCTTATTGCACAAATGGTTTTTGTCGGTCTCGAACCGGTGTTGGGTCTGCAGAGGGCACTCTATTACATGTATGGTGGCAGTGTCCAAGCCTACGACCCTTCTGGGACTTCATACGCATATTCAAAAAATTACTGGATTCCCACTACCTAACTCTCCGGAAGCTTTTTTCCTATTTCTCTTTGACCTTAATTTCCCGGCCTATAAGAAATCGCTATTAAAAATATCTTATCCAAGCTGCTAAAACAGTGATCCCGCGTCACTGGAAGTCATCGATACCCCCAACTCTAGAAGAATGGTTTGAGGAAGTCATGTTATTCCAAAGAATGGAAGAACTGATTGCCCATACTCCCCAAAAGTATGCCCTTTTTTTTAAGGTTTGGGAGCCATGGGAGACTTATCAGAATTCGGGTGCCTATAGAAATGCTTGACACTGACTGGTTTGTCCACAAATGTCCTCCCCCTCCCCCTCCTCCCCCTTCTTTCTTTAGACATTTGCATTGTCAATACCTTCTTTATTTTCGATCCATGTGCACTCTTACAGTTTGATAGGTTTGTTCTAGACCTTAGACGACTCTAATCAATCAGACTCGCACCACTGTTGAATTATTCTGACAATGTCTGTTTTATTTGTACACTTTACAAATTGTATTCATGTTTGTAAATTTTCTATAAAACCAAATAAACATTAGAATTTGAAAACAACCAGTGGGCATTGATGTCTGACCTCTGTGAGGTTTTACACAACTTTGATGAATCTACACAGATGGTGAGCGGCGATAATGCTATTATCAGCGTAACCATCCCACTTCTGTGTCTACTAAAACGCTCACTGCTCACAATAAAGGCGGACGCTTTGCATGTGTATGAGGTGGAAATGGGGGAAGACCCTACACACCACCCTTGGTTCGTCTTCTCAGCGCGAATTGGAGGAGGATGAGGAGGAGGAGCAGGAGACGGTTGTCACCGCTACAGAGGGTAGTACCCATACCCATAGCAGGTTCACTCCATCTCTTCGGCGTGGATGGGCCGAAGAGGAGGAAGAGGACGAGGAGATTGAGAGTCATCCTCCTGGTGAGGAGAGCGAAACCTTGTCTGTTGGGACTCTGGCACACATGGCTGACTTCATGCTATGCTGCCTTTCCCGTGACCCTCGTGTTATACGCATTTTAGCCAACACCGATTACTGGTTGTTCACCCTTCTCGACCCCTGCTACAAAGAGAACTTCTCATCTCTTATTCCTGTGGTGGAGAGGACTAGCAAAATGGTGCAATACCAGAAGGCCCTTGTAGAAAAATTGCTCCAAAAATTTCCAGCTGACAACGCTGGCGACAGAGTACGTAGTTCCTTGGGCACCCGAGGAGGGGAGACGAGGGGAACACACAGCAGTTCCAACAGAGGCAGGGCGACACTCTCCAAGGCCTGGGACAGTTTCATGACACCCCGCCAGCACCCTCACCCTGATGAGCGGCCTAGTGTCACAAGGAGGGAAAAGATTTGGAAGATGGTGAAGGAGTACCTAGCTGACCGTGTCAGCGTCATCAGTGATCCCTCTGTGCCTTATAATTATTGGGTGTCTAAGCTGGACACGTGGCACGAACTGGCGCTCTACGCCTTGGAGGTGCTGGCCTGCCCTGCCGCCAGCGTTTTGTTGGAGTTGGTATTTAGTGCCGCTGGGGGCATAATAACTGATAAACGCATCAGCCTGTCAACTGAAAATGCTGACAGGTTGACGCTTATCAAAATGAACAAGGCCTGGATTGCCCCTGACTTCTCTACCCCACCAGAGGAAAGCGGCTGAACGTGAAGGAACTTTAAATGTGGCTTTTAGGGTGTATTGAATACACTTTATTCCCATGTACCCCTTTCTCTTCTCGTCCTCTTCCTCCTCATCCTCCATTATATCAACTGCTTATTAGGCTGCCCTCAACGTTCACCAGCAGGCCCTCACCTCTAATTTTTAAGACGATCACCAGCAGGCCCTCACCTCTAATTTTTAAGATGGTCACCAGCAGGCCCTCATCACTAATTTTTAAGACGGTCACCAGCAGGCCCTCAACTATAATTTTTTAGACGGTCAGCTAAGCAGCAGGCACTCAACCATGATTTTTTAGACGGTCAGCTCAGCAGCAGGCCCACAACCATGATTTTTTTGACGGTCAGCTCAGCAGCAGGCCCTCAACCATAGTTTTTTAGATGGTCAGCTCAGCAGCAGGCCCTCAACCATGATTTTTTAGACGGTCAGCTCAGCAGCAAGCACCTGCCCCTAATGTTTTAGACGGTCAGATGAGCAGCAGGCACTCGCCCCTAATGTTTTAGACGGTCAGATCAGCAGCAGGCACTCGCCCCTAATGTTTTAGAGGGTCAGCAGCAGGCAATCAATCATAATTTTTCAAGGGTGTGTCTGATGCCCTACTTTATGTGTAATAAAGGGTGTATTAGAGTGCTTGTTCCTTGTAAATTTTGGCAGCACTTGTGCTTTATATACAAGTAAATATATGTTTCCTAACATTATTTCCTCTAAAATCAATGTTATCTTCAGTTTTGGGGGGTATTATCGTCATTCCGTAAAAGTGGCGTAATACTTGGACAACATCGTTCCCAGCAGCGACTTTGGAGTCCAAGATGCATCCAGACATCCTCCCCATGCTGTTCCCAAACCATTTCAGTGGTGTTTCCATCATTTTCTCAACTTTCCCTATGAACCAGACACCCTCCCCTTTTTCGAGCAGGGGGTGCCTGGTTTAGTGCTCTGGTTCTCCTATTGACTTCCATTGTGCCCGGGTGCTCGGTAGAGCACTCGAGCACCAGCTAGTGTTCTAACCGAGCACCCGAGCACTACGGTGCTCAATCAACACTAATTGTGTTTCATCGCAAGCATATAGGGGGAAGTTGGGATATAAATCAACTTCAGCCTCCCAGCTTCCAGACAGTTCCCTTAGCTCCACTGTCACCATTCCAGCTATCAATGTCCAGTCCAGCACTCTTGTTTCTCCTCTCTCTCCCTCACATCATGGAATCGAGAGGGCTGTCAGCAAAGCAATAGCTTCCCTGCAGTAGGAGAATCCAGCTACTCTCTTCAACCCAGCAAGTCCCACATGTGACTCACCCCAGGTCGCATAGGATGAACACCAGGTATAGAGCCCACAGTGCAAACTTTATTGCCACAAGCAGACCCTGGCAATGACAACCGGGAGAAGATTCCTTAGTGAGGCACAAGTAGCCCATACCCAACCAAGCACACAGAATACCAAGTTCACAAGGAGAGGTCACTTCCGCTCACATGACCATCCTAAAGTTTCAATAATTACAGGGGTACCTGATATTTTCTTAGTATACATGGAGGTCTATAATGGGGACCCAACAAAGCTGCACGCAGGACCAGGACAGAACACAATCAAAATTGGACCCTTGAGCTATAAATACATATATGCATGTCTGCTTACAGTGAGTTATGTCTATTATGTTGTATGTGTAGTGTATGAAGCTGAATTTTTGTCCCAGGAGAAAGCCTAGCTTCATCTCTGCTATTATATTACATGGGTCTGCCCTTGGTGCACCTAAATGCTCATTTGCATATGGATCACGAGTGCTTTTTGTCCGGAATGAAGCGGCAGATCACTAAGTGAAAGTTATTATCACATTCAGCTGAGCTAGCCCTACAAGGCACATTATGCCTGGTTTAACAGTGAATTTCATGGTGGCAGGTTCAATTTAGCATTTGCCTTCCAATGAATCTGACATTATTGTATATTAAATGTGCCAGCATCTAACGTGCCAGTAACTATAGAAATGTAAAGTAAAAGACCACCAGGGGGAGATGTAACAATGCATTTCAAATGTGTAATACTGAATGCTGTACAATGCCCAAGGAGCAAATAGATGAAACAAACATGACATCTATTAAATGACCACTGGAGTAAAATGTTTCAGAAAAAAACGTCTCAGTTCTAAGTCATAGAATACATCAACATGCTTTTCCATATAGTGTAGGCTTTTTAACAGAGGTCTGACATCTGATGAGTATTTCTTCCATGTTCAGCATTACTGGTAAGTAAACATACCAATGTACATTAGGACATATCAAATGAAAGTTTAAAATGATTTTCCCACAATATTTTATAGTAAAAAGCACGTCAGAAACCAAAACCTTTTCATGTTTTATGTTTTTTTGTTTCTATTTGTACACAATTTTAAAAGCCTTTAAAACTGATAGAAATCTGTGTGTGACAGAATTTTACCCAATTATAATAAGAGTAAGGCAGGGGCGTAGATAGAATTGACTGGGCCCCCCCAGAAAAATTTTGTACGGGGCCCCCCCTCCCCCTTCCTCCATGACTATCCTGGCATCGCATGTGTGCATATGTAAAGGTGGTTTCACATTAAGTTTTTGCCTTCCTTTCTACATATTCATTGGAAAAAAAAGGATACCAAAGCGTAGCACAGCACCACGCTTTTGTGTCCTGCAAAGTCAGTTAAAAAAAATGTATACGTTAACGTATAATTTTTTTTTTTTTTTTTTTTATAACGGGAATCTATGGTCCTGGTGATCAGTGGTATGGATTGTGTTCTACAAGGCTCATTTACTCTATTGGGAACTCCACAGTATCATGTACTGGAATCTACAGTATATACTGTAAAGATATTAGTTCTATCCCTAAATAATAATACATTTAGCGACTATAGATTACCAACATATAGAGACTAAATAACACCATATTGGATAATAGCTCATACTATGACTGGATAACAAACAACGTTATAGCCCCATATCATGACTGGATAACACCACCATACAGTGACTGAACAACTGCCATACAGTGACTGGATAACCGCCATAAAATGACTGAACAACACCGCCATACAGTGACTGGATAACACCGCCATACAATGGCCGGATAACACCGCCATACAGTGACTGGATAACACAGCCATACAGTAACTGGATAACATGGCCATAAAGTGACTGGATAGCACCACCATATAGTAACTGGATAGCACCACCATATAGTGACTGGATAGCACCGCCATAAAATGACTGAACAACACCGCCATACAGTGACTGGATAACACCTCCATACAGTGACTGAATAACATGACCATAAAGTGACTGGATAGCACCACCATATAGTGACTGGATAATGCCGCCATACAATGACTGGATAACATCGCCATACAGTGACTGGATAACAGAGTACACAGTACAATACATGACCAGGGGCACAGTGTAGAGTATAAGAGGGCACAGTACAGGGTATGACTAGGAGCACTGTACAGGTTCTGGTAAAGTGGCACAATACAGGGTATAAGAGGGAATAGTATAAGTTAGTAGGCACTGTACTCCTTATACTCCTGTAATATGCTTCCTACACGGTATTATAATGGGGCATAGTGCACGGAATAGGACACAGGGCGGGGGGCACAGTACAGGGTGGTGGACAAATACACGGTAGTGGGCCTAGTACAGGGCAGGGGGGCACAGGGCAGGGGGGGGCATAGTACAGCATAGTGTGCACAGTGCAGGGCAGGGGGCCACAGTACAGGGCAGGAGGGAACAGTACAGCATAGTGTGCACAGTACAGGGCAGGGAGGGGCACAGGGCAGACAGGGCACAGTACAGGGCATGGGGGCACAATACAGGGCAGGGGGCACAGTATAGCATAATGTGCACAGTACAGGGCAGGGGGCACAGTATAGTATAGTGTGCACAGTACAGGGCAGGGGGGCACAGTACAGGGCAGGGGGGGCACAGTACAGGGCAGGGGGCACAATACAAGGCAGGGGGCACAGTACAGCATAGTGTGCACAATAAAGGCAGGGGGCACAGTACAGGGCAAAGGGGGCAAAGTACAGGGAAAGGGGGGGCACAGTACAGGGCAGGGGGGCACAGACTCACCATTTTGGTCAACCTGGCAGTGAGTCCTAAGCAGGAGGTCGGTGGCAGGCTGCAGCTGTGCTCAGAGGGCTGAGACAGCACTGCTGCTCATGGTTGCTCCAGTTTCTTGGCTGTCTGTTACAGCCAGAGCAGGAGGTCAGCAGCATTACATGAGAGGCAAACAGGTAAGAGAGCTGGTCGGCTGGCCTGGTGGGCTGTCAGTCACATGATCATCCACATTGTGCTTCTTGTGCTGTGGGAGCGGGCTCTGTCAGTTGAAATGATTGGTAGAGAAGTAGCTTCCGATCTCTGCTGCTCCACCAATCAGATAACTGAGTGCAGCAGCGCAGAGGAGAGGATCCTTCTCTCCCCTCTCCTTTTTTTTTAAGCAGCGTTACAGCCCCCAACTCCCCTCAGACAGGGAGACAGGGGAAATATAAAATAAATGAAAAAACATTAACATAGCGCCCTACTGGCCACATCCCTGCTACTGCTCCCGGGACCCTACTGAGCTCGGGCCCCGAAGCAGTTGCTTCCCCTATAGCTACGCCACTGGAGTAAGGTATAATAAAAAAAAGTTGGGTACCATGTTACCTTGCCCTGAACATTTACTGATAGTTTCGGTGAGCGAATGTTTGTAAAATTTGATTCAGTAGATTCACTGAAGTTTGACAAGAAATACAATTCTTTACTAATTAAATTGTCATGAATCGCTTAAAATCAGGCATACCCAGGCCAATCTGCCTAAAAGTAACAGTGCCCTACAATACTAATGGATTAACTATGACTATTGGTGCACTGCACACTTATGTACACGGTGATAAATTATAGCGTATAGAGTCTTTAGTTCAGCAGTCTCTCCCTCCACTCCACAGGAAAACTGATTTGTTACCACAAAGTGCGAGGAAATTTGGATTAGTTTTTCAGATTAATTTTAAATTCAAGTTTTCCTAAACTTCAGACCGAATTCACTTCGCTCAACACTAACTGCTATCATTCAAAAATTATGTGCTGGAGCAATGCATTAGTACAGTCACTGTCAGGTTGGATGGCTGCAGTTCTTACTTCAGTTCTGTAGAGTGGGTGCTCTAGGAGCTGCTTCCTCAATCTCAGACAGGAGAAGGTCCTCACTCTTCCCCTCTTCGCCTAACTCTGACTCTAGAATGCTGAATCACTCTAGACTTCCCCCTCCCAGAGTGGTGTAACAGAGTGGTTAAGCCCTGTTACAGCCAGCCATTGCGACACAATACCTCCCCCTGCTGGATAAAATGACATACATACAAGAGACAACTAAAACATTGCATAGAATTAGATGTAAAACATAGGAAATGAAGTAATTTCCCCATAGCAAACAGTTTCCACCTTTCATTTTTGACAGCTCCTTTGGAAAATGAAAGGTGGAATCTGATTGGTTGCTATGGGCAACTAAGTCAGTTCTACTTTACACCAGTTTGATAAATGACCCCATAAGTTTTATTATTATGTACAGTAGCAAGGTGAATTGGTAAAATTTCAAAGATAAATAATGATATCGCGCTCTAAATTGCTGCCTATTGTGAAGCCCCACTCTGTGAAAAGACAATTGTACAGACCTCTTTGTATATAAGATAGCGCTAATGCCGATACCTGTATACTTGATCTGTTTCTGTCACCAGGGATCTCCCTCTTCTTTCACTTTCAGCGTAGGGTTAATCCAATAGGTCTAACGTGTATCTGTATTTTTGGCGCGTGCCCCGGCCGGCGGCACGCTCCTACACAGTACACACGGTACCCGCGATCTTTCAAAGCATATGGTGACGTCACTATGAACAGCTACGGGTGCTACAATGAGTCAGTATTCCTCTCAACGCGTTTCGGACAGTACGCTGTCCTTCGCCTGACGATTTGTAAATTTACATTGAAGTTTATCTCACCGTTCACGGAGGATCCACATGAGATGCATCTCTGATGAATCAACCTATATAAGAAATATCTCATTCACACAACCATGTTTTGGTCAGTGATTTCCATCAGTGGTTTTGAGCTAAAACCAGTTGCGGCTCTTAACATAGAACAGGTGCAGATCTTTCCCTTGTATCTTATGTCTGTGGAGGCTCCAGTCCTGGTTTTAGCTCACAATCACTGATGGAAATCACTGACTATACACCATACACCAGTCTTGATCCCACTAGAAGTTGGCAAATGCATCTTAATAAATTAGTTGCTTCTCTGGCACTTCATGCGCCAGAAATTCAAGTCTATGACAGCTGGGATCTGGCTTAGACTTGAGCTATGACTTATGCCAGTTTCTAGCGCAATTTAAAGTAAATCCGGCGGGAGGTGGAAAACCCTGCCAACTCCAACTAAGCCTAGCCCTCTTCTCGCCACTTCAGAAAAGAAGTGAAAAGCTGAAAAAGTGGCAGATATGGTGTATAGTTGTACACCACAATTTGTGAGTTTGTTATCCCACAATAGTGGCATAAAAGTTTTAATAAATGTCCCCCACTGTATTTAAAGATTTTAGCTTATGTATTTTACATGTTATTAACTTCCAGCATAAATATCATTCTAAAGACTCCTCACTTTACTTTACTTTACAATTTAGTTATTTAGCGTCTTCACGTGCAAGATTTGGTGCGTCTTCTTCAATTAAAATGGCAGGGATGGCATTTCCGTGAGCAAATGGATGAGGTGAGTATGTATTTTTTTTTTAACCCCTGAAAGGCCTCAATGTGACTTTCAGATGCCGCAATCATCAGCGCTGTTCCCCGTCATTGCGCCCGCTACATACAATGGATTGTGATTCATTACGAAGTAAGAATTTCTTTGTGAAGCAACCAGATCGAATTTTTGATAATTCTGGTCATCTCTAATATTAATAGTAAATGTACGTCAAATTACAGTCACCATGCTCTTTCCTAACAAGCCATTCCAGCCAATAGGCTGCAGTTTAAATTAACATAATATATTCCAACCTTCCAGTGATCTGATGGCAAGTGATGACAATAAGGCCACAAAGGCCTACCTCCCAAGTGTCCTTCTTTTGGAGGGACAGTCCCTCTTTTTAAGCCAAGACCCTCTGTCCCTCTTTGATCCTTAAATGTGCCTCTTTTTGGGCTGGGGAATTAATGCATAAATGTGCATTAATAAATTTACTAAATTGCTCCTTACCAAAGTGTTTGTATGGTTTCTACCTGTATATTAGACCAGAACTTCATTATTTGGTGCAATTTGTACCTTAAAATATCTATAATCTGATGATTTATGTGCAAATATTTATATGGACAATGAAACGCAAGGAAAAAATAGCTGCAGGGGCTCCAGTAATTATGCTTTGGGTGGACTTAGAGGGGTGGCAGAGTATGAAAAAAACTGCTGTGATGTGCACTGCACACATTGTCCCTCTTTGCAATTTTCAAAAGTTGGGAGGTATGCAGAGGTCTTGTGCAATTTATCCTGTTGGTTGTCAGTAACTCACTGTAAAATCACCAAAAAATATGCATAAACTGTCCAATCATGAATATACTTTATTAATAACAATACAAAGAGTACAAATAATAATTCATACAATGGAAAGCAGGGAACAGTGGAAAGGAGGAAAAAATTAGAGAGCAAGGAACACGCTGTGCGGCAAAATGACCTTTATATATATGTATAGAGCAAGGCAATAAAAGGCCATTTAAAAGTAGATAACATAGAATATATAAGGACAACATGTGGCCTGAACCTAAAAAGGTATCCTACATTGCACACAGATCCTGAACAAAAGACCCAGAAGTTTAAGCATATGTGGTCACATGAGGTCCAAAATAACATAATCTGCAAAACAAGTAGCAATATATAAAATATAAATAGCCATAAATTACCGAAACAAAAAAGCTGCCAAGAAACAGGTCAAATGCCGCACAGCCGTGTCCAGGTCCCGACGCCGTTTCGCCACACAGGCTTCTTCCGGGGCATGAGGTACACGTTAAAACCACATAACCTTATAACACAGCAACACAGCTGTGAAAGCTTAAAATCATTAAAGAAATTCAAATGGGAACCAATTTGAGGAAGAGGGGATAACATCAACCTATCATGAGTGTTTAGTCACCTCCCATATGAAGGATGCGCTTGCCGGTATCCACCAAATTTCCTTCTCAAGAACAGACATGCGCAGTGTAGTGCGTACCAATGTGGAACGCATCCACTCATCTTGAGGGCTGATCTCTTCCGCGTGTCAGGCTGGAACGCAAAAAAATGCGCTCAGACATACGCGCCGCCATGCGCCCCACACTGGAATACATCAGCCCTCCACGGCCATAGCTGAGCTCCATCATGGAGCAAGAAAGCTTATACATATAGCGGAAGGTAAAATATCTCAATGGGACAAATCCGTTACTCTTACATATACTTAGTGTGCGTCGCAATGAGTAATAACTATATATCTATATCACCAAATAAATACAAAAAAGTGAAAGTGAAAGTGAAAAAAGTGCATAAAGTGCGAAGTGCAAAAGTGCCGAATAACATGCATAGTGAATTCATGTGAAAATATGAAATATAAAACACGCAATATACTGAAAATGAACAATTCTTCAAAACAGACCATAATATTGTACATAAAACAATTTGTGAAGTCCATAAAAAAACATATAAATATTCATAAATATAAAATTAATTAAAGAACTTAAACCAAAGATCATATGTTGACCATGTGAAAATAAATAAAATAAATAGAATGGCATAAAAATATCTCAACCTAAATTGTCGATCAAAATGTAATGACAGTAACTCATATTACCCCTATATGGGCAATTATAACATATATATACATTGCAAAATATAAATACAAAATCTTATATGTAAAGTGCATCTAAACGTAAACGGTCCCAAGTGGTATAAAAAATAGCTGAATTACAAAAGTTGATCATTCATATAATAGTACAGTTGTCCATCGGCCACAAAACGTCTCGGAATTGCATCAATTTATTTCGTCGCCATTCCAACCTTCTCCCATAATGACCCCAACAAAACTCATGGCCGTCCAAATCTCCACACATCCTTTTCTTTTTTCAGAAGGTCCCATTAATACTAAAATTAAAATTAAACATGCAAATCAATAACATAAAGTAAGGTTAAAAACAGTGGAAGATATATTAAAACCATAAACTCTCCTAGTGAAACCAGACAACAAGAGAGAGGAAGTCACAGCTATATCAATAGGAAGCTACAAAAATGGTACAAAGGATAATTCCTCATTAAGACCTTGAGGAGCAACACAATCCAATTGGAAAATCCACTTTACCTCCTTCTGGGCCAGTAGCTTTTTCCAATCTCCTCCTCGTTGGGATATAAAAACCCGATCAATTCCCCTCACACGGAACAGAGAACTGTCACAGTCGTGGAATTCTTTGAAGTGTCTGGGGATAGACTTTAATAAAGACAAATCATTCTCATCTCTGGCTTTTTCAATCCCCAAGACATGTTCCCTCACCCGCCGTCGCAATTCCCTCGATGTCATCGCTACATATATCAAATCACATGGACATTGTGCCAAGTATATAACTCCCATAGTGCCACAGTCAATATTATATGTGATTTCATATGACCTATTCATCTTCCTAGGATTAGAAAAATGAGTCATTTTGTCTATATTTGAACAGGCAATACACTTACCGCATGGCGATGAACCCCATTTCGGGCCCTTACTACCAAAATTGTAGGCTGTATTCCGCTGTATATGATAGCTCTGAACCAACATGAATGATCAACTTTTGTAATTCAGCTATTTTTTATACCACTTGGGACCGTTTACGTTTAGATGCACTTTACATATAAGATTTTGTATTTATATTTTGCAATGTATATATATGTTATAATTGCCCATATAGGGGTAATATGAGTTACTGTCATTACATTTTGATCGACAATTTAGGTTGAGATATTTTTATGCCATTCTATTTATTTTATTTATTTTCACATGGTCAACATATGATCTTTGGTTTAAGTTCTTTAATTAATTTTATATTTATGAATATTTATATGTTTTTTTATGGACTTCACAAATTGTTTTATGTACAATATTATGGTCTGTTTTGAAGAATTGTTCATTTTCAGTATATTGCGTGTTTTATATTTCATATTTTCACATGAATTCACTATGCATGTTATTCGGCACTTTTGCACTTCGCACTTTATGCACTTTTTTCACTTTCACTTTTTTGTATTTATTTGGTGATATAGATATATAGTTATTACTCATTGCGACGCACACTAAGTATATGTAAGAGTAACGGATTTGTCCCATTGAGATATTTTACCTTCCGCTATATGTATAAGCTTTCTTGCTCCATGATGGAGCTCAGCTATGGCCGTGGAGGGCTGATGTATTCCAGTGTGGGGCGCATGGCGGCGCGTATGTCTGAGCGCATTTTTTTGCGTTCCAGCCTGACACGCGGAAGAGATCAGCCCTCAAGATGAGTGGATGCGTTCCACATTGGTACGCACTACACTGCACATGTCTGTTCTTGAGAAGGAAATTTGGTGGATACCGGCAGGCGCATCCTTCATATGGGAGGTGACTAAACACTCATGATAGGTTGATGTTATCCCCTCTTCCTCAGATTGGTTCCCATTTGAATTTCTTTAATGATTTTAAGCTTTCACAGCTGTGTTGCTGTGTTATAAGGTTATGTGGTTTTAACGTGTACCTCATTGCCCGGAAGAAGCCTGTGTGGCGAAACGGCGTCGGGACCTGGACACGGCTGTGCGGCATTTGACCTGTTTCTTGGCAGCTTTTTTGTTTCGGTAATTTATGGCTATTTATATTTTATATATTGCTACTTGTTTGGCAGATTATGTTATTTTGGACCTCATGTGACCACATATGCTTAAACTTCTGGGTCTTTTGTCCAGGATCTGTGTGCAATGTAGGATACCTTTTTAGGTTCAGGCCACATGTTGTCCTTATATATTCTATGTTATCTACTTTTAAATGGCCTTTTATTGCCTTGCTCTATACATATATATAAAGGTCATTTTGCCGCACAGCGTGTTCCTTGCTCTCTAATTTTTTCCTCCTTTCCACTGTTCCCTGCTTTCCATTGTATGAATTATTATTTGTACTCTTTGTATTGTTATTAATAAAGTATATTCATGATTGGACAGTTTATGCATATTTTTTGGTGATTTTGTAACTATATTACTGTCCTTACCTGTGGCTGTAAACTGGTTCTATTGCCACAGATGTAGTTTTGGCGATTTAGTAACTCACTGTAGTAAATTAATGTATACAGTGGGGGAAATTTACTAATCAAAATGATCCAGAATTCAGGTATACCTGCGATCAGACAATTGGATGTTCAAGCCCCCCTAGTGTCAATAAAATAAAAATATATATATTTTAAAATATTCAAATTAGAGCTGTTATGTACTTTAAAAAAGTCAATGGATTAGACTACTTTCACACCTGCGCTAGATGTTCCTCGGTCGGCAGGTCCAGAAGACAATGGAATTTGCGTTTTTGTCTGGCCGATTCTCGGCATATTTGCAGGGTAGCAGCCGGATCTCTGCCGGACCCCGTTTTTTTATGAGGGGGTATGGCTGGAAGGCGGTAATATTCTGGAGAACTCTGGCAGGCTGTGCTCTACCTAAACAGCCTGCCATAGAGCTGTGCTGCAGCTTTGAAACTAGCCTTATTTGCCATTATTCCTGTTATACCTCAGTGGTGTTATTTTTTCCTTTGCAGGTCCCCATTCTCTAGATATGGCCCATGCTCCTATTTGGCACCATATATACTAATCAGCAAAGGTCCAATTGAGCAGAGACCGCCTCTCTCCTCTGTACGTGGTGTCCACAGCATTGCGTAGATGCTGTCCAATCCTAGTGGTCTTGCACAGCCTGGTTTTGCAAGAATAGAGTTATAAAAAATTAATAGAACATTTTTTATCACTGTTGTAAGATAGGACACCCATTCATTGCAAATTAAGAAATCATACTAGTGCATTTACTCAAGTATGTTTACTTGTAGCCACACTAGCCAGAACATGGTGAAGCCTGAGCTTTATCTGAGGTTGAAGTCCGTGGCAAAATTAAACAGAATGTATGCCCTATTTTTTTGCTGAGAAGAAATAGATACTGAAGCATTATTTTTGTAATATCTTTTTAATTTTCTGATTTTTGTGGGCATGCTCTTTACTAAGGTCACTGTGCAAGGAGAGGGAGACAATTCAGTCCATCATCTATTGCCAATAGTGGATGCTGTGTTATCTTTCTCCAGCTTTATAATAGATGTGTTACTGCCTCTGTAATCCTTCCTGTGATAATAATGAGATGACTACTGAAAACTGATCTCTACAGGGCAGGAAATGTCAACCTATTATGGGGCTAAAAAAACCTGGAATATTTCAAGATTTTCTTGAATATACCTTTCTATAGTAATATGGAAAATTAAAAAAAATGCCAAAATGTTTAGATGATATGTTTAACATTATAACTGTATTTAAACTATAGTTTTTTCCTCTTAAATTAAGTACATTGATAAAATAGGAATAAAAACAGTCAATGCTTCCCTAGAAGTACCTCATTAATGATTAGATGGTCCCTTACAATTTGAACACACATATGAGTAACTGTATAGGAAATATAATAAAGACAGAAAGAAAAATTGCACCAAGTCACCTGGTTAGTGTATCCACAAACTTGTAATCATAAGGGAATTTTTCAGAGATTTCTGATGGAATCAATACAAGAAGCTGACTTATGAAAATGTTCAGCTTTAGTGCGGTTAAGACGCTTTATGTAATGGGTTTAGTGCTTATCCAGCTCTATTATGCTGGTTGTTACAGTATGTACGGCATTCTGAACAGCCAGACATCTAAAAGTCCTCTTCCACTCAGTGCTAGATACTGCTGAGACAAGGAAGTGGATTAACAGGTACAAAGAAAGATACCTTTCATCTATCCGCATATCTTTACAGACAAGAGAATGGATTAATCTAGTTTCTTGGGCTATGATCACGAGAAATCAATCTTTCATCATGGCTTTTACAGTAGGCAAAGTTACAAAATGACATCTTTCTGACATCTTACAGTACATTTGATCAGTTATGGTGGACATTAAAGGTCTTTTCCGCTACTTATCCTCAGGTGAGGTTCTGGCATCAGGCACTCCCACTGGTCGGATGTTTCAGGTATCATAAATGAATGCATAAATAAATAAAACCTTAACAAATGGAGAATATACTTACACACCCCTATGCATGTTATAAAGCTATCACAATCATAATGCAAAAAGAAAGAGAGATTTTGATGTATATAAATCCTGCACTACAATATACATACAGGTGCCTCTCAATAAATTAGAATATCATCGAAGGGTTAATTTATTTAAGTAACTCAATTGAAAAAGGGAAACTCATATATTATATAGATTTCTGATGTTATATAGACTGATGATTATATAGAATGTTGATGATTATTGCTGATAGTAAATGAAATCCAGAAATCAGTATCTCAGAAAATTAGAATATTGTGAAAAAGTTCAATATTGTACACCTATGGTGTCACACTCTAATTGGCTAATCAACACAAAGTACCTGCAAACGTTTGTTAAGCCTTTAAATGGTCCTCAGTTTGGTTCAGTAGGCTACACAATCATGGGAAAGACTTCTGACTTGACAGTTGTCCAGAAGACAGTCATTGACACCCTGTACAAGAAAGGTGAGCCACAAAAGGTCATTGCTGAAGAAGCTTGCTGTTCATAGAGTGCTGTATCAAAGCATATTAATGGAAATTTGAGTGCAAAGAAAAAGGTGCACAAGCAACAGGGGTAACCACAGCCTTGAAAGGATTGTCAAGAAAACGCCATTCAAGAATCTGGGGGTGTTTCACAAGGAGTGGACTATAGCTAGAGTCAGTGCTTCAAGAGTCATCACACATAGACTTGAACTACAACTGTTGCATTCCTTGTGTCAAGCCACTCATGACCCAGATAAAACATCAGAAGGGTCTTACCTGGGCTATCGAGAAAAATAACTGGACTGTTGCCAAGTGGTCCAAAGTCCCGTTTTTAGATGAAAGTAAATTTTGCATTTCATTTGGAAATCAAGTCCCAGAGTCTGGAGGAAGAGTGGAGAGGCACACAATCCAAGTTGCTTGAGTTCCAGTGTGAAGTTTACAGTCAGAGATGGTTTGGGGAGCCATGTCATCTGCTGGTGTTGGTCCACTGTGTTATATCAAGTCCAAAGTCAGAACAGCCATCTACCAGGAAATTTTAAAGCACTTCATGCTTCCCTCTGCTGACAAGCTTTATGGAGATGCTGATTTCATTTTTCTGCAAGACTTTGCAAGTGCCCACACTGCCAAAAGTACCAGTGCCTGGTTTAATAACCACAGTATCACTGTGCTTGATTGGGCAGCAAACTCGTCTGACCTTAATCTACGTATGGAGTATTGTGAAGAGGAAGATGAGAGACACCAGTCCCAACAATGCAGACGAGCTGAAGGCCACTATCAAAGCAACCTGGGGTTCCATAACACCTCAGCAGTACCACAGGCTGATCGCCTCCATGCCACTCAGCATTGATGCAGTAATACATACTTTTCAGTAGATCAACGTTTCTGTATTAAAAATAATTTTTTTAATTGGTCTTATATTGTATTATAATTTTCTGACAAACCTTTGGGTCTTTATTAGCAGTGAGACAAAATCATCTACATTAAAATAAATAAATGCTTGAAATAGATCACTCCGTGCATAATAAAGCTATACAATATATGTTTCACTTTTTGAATATAATTACTGAAATAAATTAACTTTTCAATGATATTGTCAGGACTCGGGGGTATAGACAACACAAGACAGTGGGCCCTGAGGCTGAACCCACCCACTGTCCCTACCTACTTGCCTCAGACGGCCCTAGGCGGCCGCGGACAACCACGATGGCGTTCCCTATACTGAATAAGTGGAACACCAAACAGGACAGACAAACAACTAGAAACGGACAAAGGAGCAAACAAGGACAGAACCACACAGCAATGCAGTAATTATCGGCAATACAGACAAAAGTCAAAGGTCAGGCGGATGGTGGATAAGTACGCAATAAGAGGGACTAGTAAGGGAACAAACCGGAGAAGATGCAGGAGAGCTGGGATCCAGGTATGAACCGAAATAGCCAGCAAGCAAGTGAGCAGCTAGCTGACATTTATCCAGGATCAGAGGCTAGGTCCAGAAGCTGATTGGACCAGCCCTGATCTCAGTAACAAGTTCAGCTGAAGCACAAATCCTAAAGAGCACAGTAACTCCTGCATTGCTGGACAAAAGCAATCGGTGTGTCACAACAAATGGAGAATATACTTACACACCCCTATGCATGTTATAAAGCTATCACAATCATAATGCAAAAAGAAAGAGAGATTTTGATGTATATAAATCCTGCACTGCAATATACATACAGGTGCCTCTCAATAAATTAGAATATCATTGAAGGGTTAATTTATTTAAGTAACTCAATTGAAAAAGGGAAACTCATATATTATATAGATTTCTGATGTTATATTGTTGAGGTATATGGACCTGATGTAATGTATTCTATTGTCTGCAAATCCTGAGTTTCCCACGTCTTCAAGTTAATGTGAATATAGTGTCCTGATCAATGTGACAAGACAAGAATCAGTGTGTAGAATAGTATATTTTTGTACTTTTATATACCTTTATACTTTGTAACCTTTTGTAAGGCTTGCATATAATATATATATATTTAGCTGAAGCAACAAGTCTAAGATGGCACCTATACTCATTATCAGTACCACATTCCTGAGGTGGGGATGCAGGACAGTGAGAGGCTTCTCTCCAATCAAGAACTTATACGAGTACAAGAGAGATGCATATGTAGTTTGTTATCTGCATGCTTACGCCCTTTTTGATGGAATGAATACATTTTTGTGATAATAAAGGAGGAGGTTCAGAGGCTTCTGGTGGGCGCAGAGAGCACGAGCTGAGAACTTGATACTGAACACTGAGTCTGTCTCTCGTTCTTTACTACCGAGTGCACCCGTGTTCTAATTAATCTGGAGTGACCGACTGATTTCCAAAAAAGGGCAAGTTAAGCCCCCCCCAACAGTTGGCGCTCAACGTGGGGCCCCCGAAAGGAGAGCCAGAACTCAGAGTCCCAACCTTGGACCGACGCCACAGGAACCACTCCCTCCCGAAGGAGGCCTGATCACCCTCACCGACCACGGTAAGTTACATATACACTGTATGTGATAACTTGCCTGTGGCTCGAGGGGGTAGTGGTAACCTGGGGTTTAGGTTTTGTGGGACCTGAGTGAAACGTCACGTGACTAGACGCCTGGTGGTCTCCGCCGGGGGTTCCGGAATTTATAGCTCCTCAGATATCTGTAAAAGGTCACGTGGGGATTCAGTCGGATCACAGTAGGGACCCAGACTGACAGCAGAGTCTGTGAGAACATGGCTGAACAGCGATAGGGAATCATTCCGGTGTCGCGACTAGCGCGTACCAGGGGACAGTCAGTCAGACTGGCTGTCCGGGTCCACAGGACCAGGGAGATAGTATTCTGGTGTCGTGACTAGCGCGTACCGGGGGACAGTCAGTCAGACTGGCTGTCCGGGTCCCCGGAACCAGGGAGATGATAATCTGGTGTCGCGACTAGCGCGTACCGGGGGACAGTCAGTCAGACTGGCTGTCCGGGTCCACAGGACCAGGGAGATAGTATTCTGGTGTCGTGACTAGCGCGTACCGGGGGACAGTCAGTCAGACTGGCTGTCCGGGTTCCCGGGACCAGGATGATAATATTCTGGTGTCGCGACTAGCGCGTACCGGGGGATGGTCAGTCAGACTGGCTGTCCGGGTTCACAGGACCAGGGAGGTAATATTCTGGTGTCGCGACTAGCGCGTACCGGGGGACAGTCAGTCAGACTGGCTGTCCGGGTCCACAGGACCAGGGAGGAGATATTCTGGTGTCGCGACTAGCGCGTACCAGGGGACAGTCAGTCAGACTGGCTGTCCGGGTCCATAGAACCAGGTAGATAGTTAGCAGTTGGTGCGCCGGGTGGTGATCGTCAACGCCCATTGTTGCAACTCCCCCACGGGAGAAGATGGATAGGCTAAGCCGTTCAAGTGGCTTTGGAGGACGATAGACTCGGATCGGTGCTGGCCAGACCGATAAGGCACTGTTAGGATGTTCAAAATGTTCAAGAAGAATGCTGTCAGTCTGGTATGGACTCGTGAAGGGAAAAAGTATGTGAAAGATATCAAGAAGTTGTTTAAACTTGCTGAAATGCCCTCAGAGGGAAGATTACAGCCAAGTATGTGGGAACGAGTCCTAGATACTTGTAGGGAACGTTAGAAGACAAAGGTTTGTTAGAATCTGCAAAAGCGTTTTACAGGACAGCAGTTAGTTTGAAAAGGAAAGGACTGCTGAAAGATAGTGATTCCAAAGCCTGGTTGAGAACTGCTGCAGAATTGTCTAAAGAAGGTTGGGTGGAATGTGAAGAGATAGAGGAGAATGACAAATGTTTCTTTATGTCTGTCTGTCTGTTTTACGTTGAATGTCTTGTTTGTTACATGTTATGTCTGTGTGAACCAGAAATCTGACCTTGTGTGTTGCTAGAGAACCGACTAGTAGATGAAGGTCACACAGCCAAGTTTACTGTGAGTGAAATCTGCTCTACTGATGTGATGATGAGGCCAAATTAAGGGTTAAGTTGAGCACTCACAGGGAAGTGTTTGCGCTGGCATTAGGCCAAAAAGGAGTGAACACTGGACATTCGGCCTTGAATTACAACATTATATTCTAGATGTCATGAAAACCAATGCGAGCATCAGCGGTAAATTATTAAATATAAGAATTTAGTCTGGGCAGAAATGTATAATGAAAAGACAAATGATTACTTTTACATGCCGCCAGCACAGCCCCTAAGATGGCGCAGGTGGACCCTGCCGCGCTTCCGATGCAGACACATCCCCCTGCATATCACTAGCCCCCTCAGTCTCCCTCTTCAGAGGGGTGGACCTGTAAAGTATGTCAGTGCCAAAACCACGCTCGCGGTTCACCTCCTTGTATCCAGTTATCACACAAGATGGCACGTCCTACACGTTCCAGCAGCCATCTTAACTAATCCCATTCCCACTCCGGTGGCCATCTTAACTCCTGCAACTTCCTTTCCAGGTGGCCATCTTAACTGAGGGAACATCAGTCCCCGCCCAGCGGCCATCTTAGCTACTGGTATTCTTCGTGACACGGCTACAAGTAGGAAACAATGCACATAGATGCAAGTAGCACCACAAAGAGTACTCAAATGAAGGATATGCACATACCTATAATTAGTTATGATTATTGTTTAATTAGATGAAATGACTTAACCTCTATGTTTTTCTGTTACTAGGATTAAGTCAGCACTTGGAGGCAACTTCTCGATTCCTAACAGGTTGTTGTGATTATGCAGGTGTTCAGGACTCCAGGTTAAGGGGAACCAGGTGAAGATGTTAAGTTAGGTCCTCCATTTGATACAAGGTGTCCTGCCCATGCTAGAATCACAAAAAGGAGAGGATCGTGACAAATTGTCTCACCTGTGGTAAACTGTAGCTTGACATAAGATGCCGCACAAGTAGTAAGGAAGAAAAAAAAATGTAGACAGACAGTGAAGAACATCAGCAACCTAATGGAAGCTGTAGAGATGCACCCCGATGGTAAACTGAATCCAGAGTAGTGAGAAAAAAGCATGTAGGAAAAATAAAGGGTGCCTGAAAGATAACAAGCTCACAGGAGTCTGATTGTGAGTATTGGGGAAAGTGATAGAGGAGGTGTAGAGAGACAGGGAAAGTGTCAAGTATTATTATGAATGTTATCATGGTAATTTTAAACCACCTCCCAAACGGAGAAAGGAAAAACTAAGTCTTCCACCTTATAATGGTCCTGGGTAATGGACCTGCAGTATATACAGGACCTGGAACCCAGATTGGAGAGAGTTATGCTGTATGTGGTACTCCTTGACCACACCACATGGATTCTATTCTGTGTTAACTGAGCCCAGATCACTGTCCCCACAAACAACCATATTCTTAGAGATGACACAAAGACAGATGAGAAAGAAAAAAAAAAAAAGGTAGACCAGTATTAGGAAACGAGCAATCCAGTATTGGCTGTGCCCTCAGATTAAAGTCCAGCTCCAATGATATCCCTCACTCTGGGTGATAAAGAAGTAGTCCTGTTTTTGATTGATACTGGAGCAGCCAAGATAGTTGTGCACAGCAAACATGTCCTCCCCTGACTTAATCTCCACGATCACCAGTCCTGGAATAGGAGTGGATGGGAAAGTAGTACACTCCCCTTTAACAGAACCCATCCATGTTAGATTTGCCCTTAACCGAGAAGTGCTTGCCCAGTTGCTGGTCAGTGATACTGTCCCCTGTGGCCTCCTGGGTAGAGACTTGCTTGCAGTATCGCATACCAGGAGGATGGCGCTGTGAAACTAACAGGTGCCCTTTTAATGACCAAGAACTTTGTTAGCCGTTAGTGATAAAACTCCCTGGTTCATGTTTATGTCAGTACTCCCAGAAGATGAGAAGGAAGCCCTGCTTGCAGTATCCCTTGAGTATGGCACCGTTGGATGCCATATGTCAAACATTCCGAGACTTTATGAAAAAAGATTGTATCCCCTTCGACCACTCTTTTGTACCCTGAGAAAAAGGAAAGTAAGAAGGGCAAAACCAACCCAGTACCAGGTGCCTACGTGCTGTCAATGAAGCCACAGTTTTTAATACCCCCCCATTGTGTCCAATTCACACACCTTGTTGACTCAGGTTCCCACTACCTCTACCCACTACACAGTAATTAATTTGGCTGATGTTTTCTCTTCTGTACCCCTACATCCAGACAGTTGGTATTTGTTTGCCTTCAAACATGAGGGTAAAAATGTATACTTGGGTGATGCTGCCACAGGGAGCCCAGAACTCACCCAGTATGTATACTACAGCCATGTCGCCATGACTGCAAGGTGTCAAAAAACAAAACTTCAGTTTTGCTGCATTCCTTCCTGGGGTGACACATCTCACCCATGAATGAAAGAAGTCTGTGGAGGACACCCCTTTGTCGAGAAACTTGAATGCACTGAGGACATTTTTTGGGCCTCGTTTCTTATTGCAGACCTTGGACATGCACGTTTGGTGCCGTTTTTTATGATTGTTTGTCCTCTAGCCCCTTCCATTTTACAGAAGAGTGAGTTGGACATGGCCAGTATGTACGTTCCAAAGGAGGACTTGGCATCATTATTGGTCAATGCTAGTAAAAAAAAAAAAAAAATTGACCATTGTGGGTCTATGAACTTTTTAGATGTTGTGGAACGATGTGGGTTAGTGAGCTGGAACTGAAAACTACATGACAACAGAAGGGTAGTAGAATGGATGCCTTTCATGTTGAAAGGCTGGTAATTTGGTACTCCCCCGCACTGGGTCTATCAGATTATTACATTTAGAATGTATTGTATAGAAGTGAATGGCCCTGCCTCAGTTGTCCTCACTTAACTGTTCCTCATGATATTACATTTATTATTCACATAGGTATAAAATCTTTTAGATGCCCGCCTTTGAGAATGCCAGTTTTTTTTTTACCTGGACAATGTTACTGTCCAAAGGTGTAATACTTTGAATCCAGCCACCCTGTTGCCTCTGGAGCTAGGGGGAGGGAAGAGTTAGGGCACCTCACAACTGTTTGGAGATGATGTCACAAAAGACAGTGGGATGTGGTAAGTCAGACATTAGATAATCCAGATCATGTGCTCTTTGTGGATGGATCGAGGTATGGCCAGGATGGCAGGTACTACACAGGTTGGGCAGTGGTGACTAAACATGACACTCTAAAAAGTTTACACTGATTCCAGGTATGCCTTTGAGCCATGACTATGGCCCATTTGGAAACCAGAGACCTCATGACCGTTTCTG
>ONZH01003466.1:0-29048 GCA_900303285.1 Rhinella marina | reverse complement strand
AGTCAGTTTCGCTGTGTTTGTGTTGAGTACTTTGTGCCACATTATTATTTTTCTTGTTTGAGAAATTTGGTTTACTGCCTCATTCACACGTCAGTGTTTTGGTCAGTGATTTCCAACAGTGATTGTGAGCCAAAACCAGGTGTGGCTCTAAACACACAACAGTTGCAGAACTTTCCATTACATCTGATCTCTGTGTAGTCTACACTCCTGGTTTTGGCTCAAAATCACTGATGGAAAGCACTGACCAAAATACTGACATGTGAATGAGGCTTAAACCTAACACTTTTGTCTAGAGAAGCTACTCCAGTTTTCCTACTCCACCCTCCTCCTCGAGTGAGATTGCGACTTTTTAAGTCTGGAATGACACTCATTAACATAGTCAACCACACCAACTTTTCCACCCATATTACAAAACTGGAGTGAGTGGTGTAAAAATGCAAAAAGTCGCTCCATTCACACGTCTGTGTGTCCGGTGTCCGTGTTTTGTGGATCCGCAAAACACGGACACCAGCCATGTACGTTCCGCAATTTGCGGACTGCACATAATAGAAATGCCTTTTCTTGTCCGTGTAATTAGACAAGAATAGGACATGTTCTATTTTTTTCGGGAGCCGCGAAACGGAAGTGCGGATGCGGACGGCACACTGTGTGCCGTCCGCATCTTTTGCGGTCCCGTTGAAAATGAATGGGTCCACACCCATTCGAACGGAGGCGGACACCATTTGCGAATGTGTGAATGGGGCCTTAAAAGTGGTTCTTAACCATCTAAATCAGGGGTGCACAACCTGCGGCCGAGGGGGCACTTGAGGTTCTTGATACCTTTCTGTGCGGCCCCCAACCATCTGGGAACAGACAATGTATGTCTATGTCTGATGGCTACTCACATGTATTTTTCATGTATTCTCCCATTAGATGGGAGTCCTGGGACTGTAATTAGACATTAATGGTATATACTGTATGTTCAATATGCCATAAATACAGTATTTCAGTTGTTAATACCATTTTACATTTTATTTTCAGCCCTTGTCATTGGTTCAGTCTGACAATGTGGCCCCCAACCAGAAAACTTTGTGCACCCCTAATCTAAATGTTTGTTCTCTTCCTCTCAGGGATAGCCTTTCAGTTAATTAGTTTATATAGCAGTTTCCAGTCTCATGAATGGCGTTTTCCTGGATCAAATTCTCTTTGAGCCTACTTTTCAGGAACACACAAAAGTAGGTCTTGTCCCTAGTTCTGCTCAGCAACAACTCTCCATTAACCAGGGGATGGGACCAGCCTATCACCTTAGCAACTGAACCAAGACTGCCAGTTTTAACCAATTAATGCCTATAGACAGCCATTAGGGACACATAGGGCACAAATTTAACAAGAACACATTACCATAGAGTGCACTAATGCCAATATACAGTAAATAACATATCCATATAATGAAAAATTGTTCCATTAATATTTTCTAGCCATACACAATAATTCCACCAAAGTATGCTTCAGACATAACAGGTGCTATCAGAATGCTTCTCAAAAATAATCAATAGTATTGGCAGAGTGTAATGGTATAATATGGGATTGTCTAAGGCAGAATGTTGTCCCATGGAACTTGCTCCTATTTTCAGAATGGAGCCCCTTGAAGTGAATAGAGAGCTTCCTGCTCCTGAGCATCGGCCTCTACATTCACTGCTATGGGACCAGGCATGGGATTCAGCCGGTTCCCTCCGGTTCTCCAGATCCGGTTGTTAAAATTAAAGCCGGATTGGAGAACCGGGTTACCGGCTGAATCCCAATCCGGTGCTGCAACACAATGGGAGCGCTCATTTTCTGCCTGCGCTGCACTAGCCCCACCTCGTACAGCGTCAGGACATAGTGCGTGCACTCTGACCTGACGCTGCACGCAGTCAGGTGACAGTGCAGCGCGGGCATAGAAGAGGAGCGCCGAAGCGGAGCCGCGGAGCAGGAGAGGTAAGTTTTTTTTTTTTTTTATTCTGATGGGGCACAGTGGGCTGATCTGAGGTCTGATGGGGGCACAGTGGGCTGATCTGAGGTCTGATGGGGCACAATGGGCTGATCTGAGGTCTTATGGGGCACAATGGGCTGGTCAGAGGTCTGATGGGGCACAGTGGGCTGATCAGAGGTCTTATGGGGGCACAGTGGGCTGATCTGAGGTCTGATGGGGCACAGTGGGCTGATCTGAGGTCTGATGGGGGCACAGTGGGCTAATCTGAGGTGTAATGGGGCACAGTGGGATGATCTGAGGTCTGATGGGGGCACAGTGGGCTGATCTGAGGTCTAATAGGGGCACAGTGGGATGATCTGAGGTCTGATGGGGGCACAGTGGGCTGATCTGTCTGAGGGGCACTAAGGGGGATTTTTTTGTACTGGCACACATTATAAGGGACATTCTTTGTACTGGTGCTCATTTTAAGTATTGAAGGTGGCAGGATGATGTAAAAGTAAGAACCTAAGATGTCTTTTCGTCAAACTGCAGAGACGAGAGATGGGTGAAAAATCATCATGGTGCCTGGTCTGAAATGAGAAGATGAGAAAAGAGAACGTCTGCATCAGAGGAGAAGTCACTGGATGTAAGCGCTTTAGAAAAACTGGCAATGCTTGTAAAACTGGCAATGCTGGTCTGATGGGGGCACAATGGGCTGATCTGAGGTCTGATGGGGCACAATGGGCTGGTCTGAGGTCTGATGGGGGCACAGTGAGCTGATCTGAGGTCTGATGGGGGCACAGTGGGCTGATCTGAGGTCTGATGGGGGCACAGTGGGCTGATCTGAGGTCTGATGGGGCACAGTGGACTGATCTGAGGTCTGATGGGGCACAGTGGGCTGATCTGAGGTCTGATGGGGCACAATGGGCTGGTCAGAGGTCTGATGGGCCACAGTGGGCTGATCTGAGGTCTGATGGGGCACAATAAGCTGGTCTGATGGTGGCACAGTGGGCTGATCTGAGATCTGATGGGGGCACAGTGGGCTGATCTGAGGTCTGATGGGGGCACAGTGGGCTGATCTGAGGTCTAATGGGGGCACAGTGAGCTGATCTTAGGTCTAATGGGGGCACAGTGGGATGATCTGAGGTCTGATGGGGCACAGTGGGCTGATCTGAGGTCTAATGGGGGCACAGTGGGCTGATCTGAGGTCTGATGGGGGCACAGTGGGCTGATCTGAGGTCTGAGGGGCACTAATGGGGATTTTTTTGTACTGGCACACATTATAAGGGACATTCTTTGTACTGGTGCTCATTTTAAGTATTGAAGGTGGCAGGATGATGGAAAAGTAGGAACCTAAGATGTCTTTTCGTCAAACTGCAGAGACAAGAGATGGGTGAAAAATCATCATGGTGCCTGGTCTGAAATGAGAAGATGAGAAAAGAGAACGTCTGCATCAGAGGAGAAGTCACTGGATGTAAGCACTTTACAAAAACTGGCAATGCTGGTAGTTTAGCTCCTTAGGCTTTTTAAAAGTTTTGTGGTATGTGTATATATGGTTTATTTATATATGTGTACCATATATATGGGACATGTATATGTAAACACGTGTCGTGACGCCGCGTGTCTGCCGTTTAGTAGGGAACCTGTTCTTAAAAATTTGAATCCCACCCCTGTATGGGACTTATAAAATAGCTGAGCGCACTATTTTAGCTATTTTTAAAACAGTGAATGAACACCCTTCCATTCACCACTATGAGACTTACAAAAAGTGCTTGGCTATTTTTGAACTACCATAGCAATCAATGGAAGGTGGTCACACATGAACAGCTTGCTCTTTTTTGGTCTCCTTGACTTTGGAGTCTTGTTCTGGAAATACAGTAGGTTCCATCTCTGGGACCCATTCTTATCTGATATCGAGTAATGTGCCATAAATGTCCCAAATGGCACAACTAAGTGGTTAGTGTCGTTGTCATTTTGTTTTATTTAGATAAAAGGATAAAAATGTTAAGTGCTCAAAAACCCTCATTATTGGGGTGTTTGGGGCCTTTGTGACCAGAGCAAAATTTTAATTTTAGAATTCTGAATTTTTGTTTCTCAAAATGTGTTTATTTTAAAAATACAACTTTTCTTCATTTTTTCAAGCTGTTTCAACATGGTTTGTTTGATAAATAATTAACTTAAACACCTATAAATACAGTTCAGCAAGGCTGTCTGTAGTGTGGATAAAAACACTAGAAATCACCTATAGAGTATATAAACCACACATAAATATATAGAAACCAATACTTTATTGATTAAAACACATGACAAATTATATCTGGGGTGAAGGTACAGACATGGAGTAGAAAAAGGACTAAACAAGGACGTCGCCGACCGGGGTACACAGTATAATGAAAATAATGCGGTCGAAGTGAAGGGTTAAAGCAAACCTAACATCACAGAATGAAAGGTAAATGCATATAGAAAAAAGGGGTAGAAACTACCCTAAAACTATGCAGCATAACCACATTAATAAAGAAGACAAGAAAGTAAATACCCCAGACCTCAATAGAAAAAATGGTGCAGTAGACTGGTACCCCAGCACGGCGACGGCCTTATCCCAACGACGTTTCGCCTTACGGGCCTCTTCACGGGGAATGACAATACACACACATAACTCCCTTTATAAATACATAGACCAGCTGAATCACATATTGGTAATTAATAGCAAAGTGTGATGGGAACAGATACTGACCGACATGCGAGCGCCATGACCGGATGGTATAGGGAAAAACCGGAACTACCCGGTCATCAGAGGGAGGCTTGCATCGCAAAGTAAATGCAATCAAACATGGCCGTGCGTTGACGTAGATGAAGGACGTACTTTTTAAACAGGCTGATAAGGGGGGCAATATAGTTATTTGGCCCAGTAAACAATATGAAATTGAGGCATATCGCCAACTGAGGGACACCTCTTGCTACAAAAAACTGACTTTCAATCCTAGTGATAACTTCAAAAGTGAACTGATGAAAATTGTGTCTACCGCAAGGGACAAGGGGATTATTACGAAACAACAAGCTGATTGCCTGGTACCAACGTCCCCGAGGGTGGCATCTTTATATCTCCTCCCGAAAGTTCATAAAAGCATTACTTGCCCACCTGGACGTCCCATTGTGTCAGGGGTGGGTAATTTGTGTGAGCCAGCCTGTAAATTTATTGATTTTAAATTGAAATCTCTGGTTGAACAACTTCCTTCCTTTTTGAAGGACACCACCGACTTTTTACGTCGCCTTAACGGCCTTCATTTGGAATCAGACATGTTTGTTGGGACATGTGATGTAGAGTCACTCTACACAAGTATCCGACATCGGGATGGCTTGGAGGCGGTGCGATTCTTTCTTGCGATGTCCAACACTGATGACGAGATGGGTGAGTTTATTTTATGTCTATTGGATTTTGTACTTACCCATAACTTTTTTCTCTTTGGTGATGCCTTCTTCCTACAACTCCAGGGTACATCCATGGGGGCGGCCTGTGCGCCGTCCTATGCCAACCTGTTCCTGGGGCTGTGGGAGAGAGCTATCTTTCTATCTGATTCTACCCCCTGGTTGAGTGGGGTCCAGCTGTGGGCCCGCTATATTGATGATATCTTCATTGTATGACAGGGCCCACAGATGGACTTCCACCGCTTTATGGAACATCTCAATACCAATGATCTCAATATTAAACTCACATACAGGATTGGTTGTCCTGACCTGGATTTCTTGGACGTCAAAATTTTGGTAGATGATAATGGGAACATCCAAACGGACCTCTTCAGGAAGGAGACATCTACGAATGCCCTCTTACGTGCCGACTCTTGTCATCCGAGGAATTTGGTACGTAGTATTCCGTATGGCCAGTTTTTAAGGTTACGACGCATATGCTCCTCTGAAGATACGTTTGATCATCAGTCAGCAGCCTTGATGAATTGATTCCATCAGCGTGGGTACCCCGAGAGGTGCGTAACCAGTGGTTATCAGAGGGCCAAAAAGATGAAGAGGGATGATCTTCTTTTCCCCCAACCGAAAGTGGTCGATACGGTACAGAATACAGTACGCTTTATATCTACATATAATCCACAATGGAATCAGATACGCCAGGCTCTCTCAAAACATTGGGATCTTCTTAGCTTAGATCCGGTTTTGGAGAAAGTTTTACCATCTACACCAGTGATGACCAGCAGACGCTCTACAAACCTTAGAGATATCCTGGTGAAAAGCCATTATTCCGGAAGGACACGTCCAGGGATTTTTGGCTCAAGAGGCCCTAGATGGGGTTCAACACCTTGTGGTAAGTGTGTTGCTTGTTCAAATCTAGATAGAGTATCAGTTTTCTCTAACCCAGCAAGATCAAACCGCAAATTTACTATCACTTATAACATCTCATGTGGTACCCCTGGGGTCATTTATTTAGCCCAATGTCCCTGTAATATGATCTATGTGGGCATGACCTCCAGAGACTTCAGACGACGAGTTCGTGAACATGTGTTGGGTATCGAGGCAGCCAAAGACGAGGAGGATGTCACCAAACTTAAATCTATTCCGAGACATTTTAAGGATTACCACAATTGTGATGGTTCCTTGTTCCGTTTCAGGGGTATCGATCGGGTCTTTATCTCCCAGAGAGGTGGTGATTGGCGTAAACTACTTGCCCAAAAAGAGGTAAGGTGGAAACACACATTAGAATGTGTCTCCCCCTTTGGTTTAAATGAGGAGTGCTCTTTCTCACCGTTTCTGGGATAGGTTTTCACACCAATTCGGCTGCTTGTTGATCCCTTGGATTATTATTTTTACCCTTTTGTTTTTATTCATTTTTAGCTGATGTCGGTGTCTTGTTTTTCATATTATGTTATGTGTGTTTTTCAGAGAGAGATGTGAGAGCCGACACCGTGTTTGCACATTCATTGGATTCTTCAGCGCCTTGAAGATGGGAGGGGCCTTGCAATCAGAGGAGCATATTTTATGATTTTTGGGATGGCAGCTGAAATGATAGCCATATGGATACACATTTTGGATATGTTACACATACACGCCTTTATTTTATTTGGATTGCTTTCTACATGAAGGACTATTTCTTCTTTCAACACGCCCACACTAGTGTTTCACGCTTTTTATATGTGTTTATTTGTGATCCACTGACTTGTATACTATAAGTCTGTACACTATACGCTTATCGCGCTTTTTATCAACTATTCATAATTATGTACTTATGTGATTATTATTGATGCACTTTATCATTGAATCATGAGGGTAAAATCCTTATGTGTTATTTATTTCTCATACTCTATACTTGGCACCTGCATGCTCACCATTCACCTGGCACTTTGCACTTTGTCTCCCTCATCAACTATTGTGGTTTTAACATTATTTATATTTGTATATGTGTACGTAGAGTTATAGTCACTTAATAATGTTTATTTATCTTTCTCATATGAGATGTGTATGTCATATTTATCTGTTGCCTGTATCAGCGATTTGTAATTGTTCCATGCGTTCCAGCTTGGAACGCACAGACATGTTGCTAAATTATAGATTTCTTTCTGAGCAATGTGGTTTTCTGTGCTGTCCAGCTTGGAACGCGTGGCCATCTTGCCGTGGCCGGTACGCCGGCTGGCGGCGTATGTCTGCTACTGGTTTTCTTGCTGCCTTCTCTGTACGAGTGGAACGCACGGCCATGTTTGATTGCATTTACTTTGCGATGCAAGCCTCCCTCTGATGACCGGGTAGTTCCGGTTTTTCCCTATACCATCCGGTCATGACGCTCGCATGTCGGTCAGTATCTGTTCCCATCACACTTTGCTATTAATTACCAATATGTGATTCAGCTGGTCTATGTATTTATAAAGGGAGTTATGTGTGTGTATTGTCATTCCCCGTGAAGAAGCCCGTAAGGCGAAATGTCGTTGGCATAAGGCCGTCGCCGTGCTGGGGTACCAGTCTACTGCACCATTTTTTCTATTGAGGTCTGGGGTATTTACTTTCTTGTCTTCTTTATTAATGTGCTTATGCTGCATAGTTTTAGGGTAGTTTCTACCCCTTTTTTCTATATGCATTTACCTTTCATTCTGTGATGTTAGGTTTGCTTTAACCCTTCACTTCGACCGCATTATTTTCATTATACTGTGTACCCCGGTCGGCGATGTCCTTGTTTAGTCCTTTTTCTACTCCATGTCTGTACCTTCACCCCAGATATAATTTGTCATGTGTTTTAATCAATAAAGTATTGGTTTCTATATATTTATGTGTGGTTTATATACTCTATAGGTGATTTCAAATAATTAACTTAACCAAAAGTAATCCTCCCAGTGCTACTAATGTCAAATATGTATTGATATTTTTTATTTTCTACTTTTTATTCTATTTGTTCATATTTGATTTATTTTATTTAGTTTAGTTATTCTTTATGGTCCTTCAGTAATTCATTAATTAGTGACCACCAATACGCCTTCGGTCACTAAGGGGCCTTAGGTTTGGCCATTGCCCAGTCTAAGTACTGCATGGGTATCCCATGCAGTGGAGAGTGGGGGCACAGCTGTAACATACGAGTCCTGCTCTAACAGCCCAGGCTGGCAGGAGCACCAATCAGGGCCGATTATCCTCTGACATGCCGTGGGCAATAGTGCAAGCGACATGTCAGCGGTTACAAAGGCAGTGGACACCCTCTTTCTCCCATTGGCGCCCCGCAAATGAGATTACAGGTTGCTGATGTCAATGCAGGGCGGCCAGGGCCTAGTGAAGGCCCCAGGCCTGCTTCTAGCATTTCCCAGCAGGCTGTGCCTTTATGACGCAACCTGTTGGTGAATGTCAATATAGCACTGACACTAAAATACATTGCACTACAGGAATAGCGGCTGCCTTGGGGCCCTAACTCAGAAGGGGCTCACTTAGGAGGAGGACTAGAAGATTTTATTGTCAGGGCCTCCTCAACAGTATTATACCATACAATGACATTATATACAATGACACTGTAGCAAATGGTCAGAGCGGCTGCCGTGCCTAATCTGAGAGAACAATTTTGACTAGCCACAGGAGTAGAGGTTGCATGGGAGGACGGGGTTGTGAAGAAGTGGCTTGGAGGGGGGGTCCATAGGGCCCATTCAAAAATTTGCTGTGGGTCCCAATTATTTCTAGTTACACCACTGAATATATACCGCAGGTCCAGATGCCCAGTGTTAGCAGCCAGACCCTAGGCTGTTAGTTACAGCCATACCTGTCCTTACCCTGCAGCATAACCCTCCAATTGCAAGTGGAACCATAAATGTATGGCAGTTTTGAAGACTAGTCCTCTGCATGCTGCCATATTGTCACATTCAGGTGTGGGAGGGAAATAGCACACCGAGCGTAGGAGGGAAAGGGGGAACGTAAATTAGGCCTGGAAACTATGGAAGGCAGATGGACACCTCCTAGAGAAAATCCCGACTCAAGTCTTGACTAACTATCAGTATGAATACCTAAGATCCTATCTGACGCTATAGAACCCTGGAACTAATGTCTGAAATGAGTCTACTTGTTCCTCCACAAGGAAGGACAAACAGGAGTCTCCCTCAGGCCTAATCACCAACAACAGGGAAATGCAACACACAAATAAATTGATACAAAATCCAAAAGGGAATGAGGACAATAATCTTCAATGAAGAAATGGCAGCACCAGGAACTCCACCGAGAACCAAACACCAGCTAACCACTATTGCCACTGAAGCTATAAACCGTACAGAATTGTGGGAGAAGCAACTATAAATAAGGAAGGGCCCGCCCCCTTTTCCGTCCACCCCAAACCTCCTTTTTTAGACAGAGTGTGAGCAGAGTGTGAGCGGTTGCAGATTGCAGGGTAAATAACGTCAGAAAATGTCATATTTCTGTTAGTAAATAACCCCCATAGTGTTCAGAATGACAGCCATATTTATAAAGCTCTTGTTCGACCATTTCAATATAGAATTCAGGTAAAGTAGGTGAGGCAGAGTACAACTTTGTGAAAGAAATCTGACTTGCCTGAGACTCTGTCTCTTTTAAATTCTCTTTTTATTAATTTTACAATAGTAATAGTAAAGATAACAACAGGTACTGTAAATACTTCCAAAATTACAGAAAATTAAAGTGACAAGCACTATCCTCTGTCAAGTCGGTGTTTTGATTGTTGTAAACTTGAGATAGAAGGTGTTTAGGAGGATTCTTGGAAGTTATCAGTTTTTCAAACTGGGTTAGATCCCTCACAGGGTTGGAAGTAGCAAGACAGGCCTTGTGTAGAGAGTGTAGAGATTTGGAGGCAGGTGGGTAATTAAGCTCTTCAGTGTCTAAGAATGAGGAGACAGGTATAGATCTCAGCTTGGAAACCTTCAGACCGGTGTCCGTGTACCTAGGGTGGTATATGGGAGTGTCTTAAATAGGTATAATAGTTTCAGTAGCAGAACTGCTTTAATAAGGATTTTGCGTCCCATCCAAGAGAGAAATTGAAGAGACCACGGCTCTAGTATAGATTGAAATGTTCTGGGGACAGGAGCATAATTGAGGGTATATAAGTCATTCCAGATCGGACTGATCTTGAGACATAGATAGGCAATGTGTGAGTGGAGTTTTTATTTACGTGCGGCAATCTGTATTGGGGATAAAACTTACATTGTGTTATCTTTCCCTTCTCTACTCACCACAAATCCCACCTGTTCTGGAGAGATTAAGGAGGGAATCAGGGGCCTTAATCAATTTGCCTGTAGACTGGCGTAAAGCTTCAGGTCTGTGTTTAGCAGTGATATAGGTTTGTAACTGCCTCAATGCGTAGTGTCCTTCCCCTCCTTGTGAATAAGTATAATGTAGGCTTCCAATGCCTGCCGGGGTATGGGGGCCCCAGACAGATATGCATTGCACGTATCTGTCAGCTGAGGGAGAAGAATAGAGAACAAGGCTTCGTAATGGGAGCAATGTAAGCCATCTGGGCCCGGGGCTTTGCTTTTTGGGCATGTCCGCATGGTGGACCAGACCTCCTCAGGGGAGAAAGACTTAACTAATTCTGAGTAAGATGCGGGCGTGAGTGAGGGTAGAGGGATCTGTGATAGAAAGTTTGCAATGGAGGAGGGTCTATCCAGTGGCTCTCTTTCCTTGTTCTGTGAAGTCGAGTTAGTATAGAGAGGTGTAGAATTTAAAGGCTATGTACACCTTTGGGGGCAATTTTTTTTTATTATTGCATTATACTTATTTTGAGCTAAAAATCATTTTTTCAATTGGACTTTATAAACCATAAGGAATCCTTTTTTGTGTACACAGCTGACATGCTGTACTAGCTGCCTGTGGATTTTTCTCTTCTTTTCCGTCATCTGAGCAGCAGACGGACTTCTTATCTGTGCTCTAAGACCTCATAAGCACTCATTAAAGCTCAACCCTTATCTCACTGATAAGAATGAGGCTTAAATAAGTGTTTATGACCTCTTAGTAGTTTAGGAATAAGGTTTATTAGATGATGGCACAAAGTGAAAGTAAAAGTACCAGTCATAGACTTAGAAAAACAGTTAACCCTTTGTGACTGAACAGCTCCATATTTTTAATAAAGACCAATTGAAAATATGTTTTTTTAGCCAAAAGTAAGTTAAATGCAATCATAAAAAAAAATAACTCCAAAGGTGTACATAGCCTTTAATAAATTCTTGTTCAATTGTAGAAGGGTTGGATGTAAGACGCCCTGTGTTTGTCCGGATTTCCGAGATATGCGTGCGGGGTTTGCGTCTTTTAATAAGGGACATCATTAATTTCGAAGACTTATCTCTGTAAGTGTAAATTGAGTGTTTGACCGACATGTAGATCTTGGTGGAGTTTTTGTTTAGTAGGTCTTGTAGCTGTATGTGTGCAGTTGTGAGTTGGTGGAGATGGGAGAATACCAATGATTGTTTGTGTGCTTTTTCTAATTTACCGATCTCTAGTTGTAGGTTTTGTATTTGTAGGTCTCTCTGTTTTTTGTGAAAAGTCCCTATTGAGATGAATTCTCCTCTGATTGTGGCTTTATGTGCTTTCCAAACCATTGGGGTGGGGACCCCAGTATTCAGGTTCTGTTAAAAGAAAAGGTCTAGGCGGTTCAAAATTTTAGAGAGAATCGAGGGTATGGAAAGTAGATTCTTGTTTAGGCGTCACAGTGGTTTAGGGGAGGTGTAATTGGTGTAATTCAACAGGAGAGTGGTCTGAGTGGATGCTTGAACCTATAGCAGATGTCTGTATTTTGCTAAGCGAAGATTGTTGGAGGAAAAAATAATCTATCCTATGATAGGAGTTGTGTGGGGCAGAGTATAATGTATAGTCTTTGTCTGAAGGGTGAATGAAACGCCAGGTGTCTTTGAGAGATATGAGTTGTAGGGATTTTTTTATGTGCCTGAGAGCTCTATAGGATAATGAGGATTTCCCAGAAGTGGTGTCTAATAGAGGGTCTAGGGCTACATTAAAGTCACCCCCGACAATCAGTTCCCTTACTTTGAGTCTGTCTAGCCGTGTTACAGGGGGCTTGTTGTGTATTAGGGGCATATACATTGGCTAAGGTGATCAGTGAGCCGTTCAACCTTCCTGAAAGTATAAGTGTTCTGGCGTCTAGGTCCGAGTGTATATCTGTGGGTTAAAAAGAAATGTGTTTGGCGAAGGCAATGGATACCCCTTTGGAGTTGTTGGTGAGTTGTTCTTTAAAACTGTGGAGTATTTGGCTTTGTTTAACAGCTGAGTTAATGCCTCTGGTATTAAACGAGACTAATTTAAGAGTAGTCATCTTAAAGTTGTGAGAATGCTCGTCCAGATAATAATCTGGTCGACATACCCGTGAAGCCCTGGGAAGGATGGGTGGGGAGAGGGAGGGGTATAAGTAAAGTAGAAATGTTACAAAACATACATAACTTAAGCATTGCTTTTGAGAGAACAATATACACTTAAAAGTAAAAGAGGAGAAATTGTGTCAGAACAGACCTCATTACTTGTTAGGTCTGGTCCGAGTCCTCTGTTGACACAAGTGCAGGCGGACTGGGGCCAGGGCACAGGACCCCCACCACAAACCATGGTGCAGGGGGAGGTGCAGACTTCTCAGATCAGAGTCTACTGGTCTTTGCTAAAGAGCCATCAATCCCCGTGTCACCACATTAGCCTGCCACCAACCAACAGGTATCATCATATTACAATATAGCTGAAAGTATAAACAGAAACAAAGATATAATTTCAATAAGGTGACAAAATAGCACTTATCCCACATCGACGCAGTGGATCAGGTGGGGTCGATTCGTCTAGGTGTCAACTTTCCCTGACGCTTGTGGTTCCTATTACGTTTTTCTGTACCCACTGGTGGAATCATCGGTAGGGCTGTCGGGTCTTGTATAGGGGACCAGTCCGGTATATCCAGGTCTGTAATCTTTAGAAGCTGAAAGATCCCAGATAGTTCTGAGTGGTCTCTCAGGATAAATCTCTTTCCACCTGCCGTGAAGGAGAGACCAAAGCCATTTGTAAGGGATGTCCCGGTGTCTTAGTATTTCTGTCAGCGGCCTCAGGATATTTCTTTTAGAAAGTGTGACTCTGGACAGATCTTGGTAGATCAATATTGTTGAGCTGTCGATCAGGACGGGAGGTTTGGTCCTAGCCAAACGCAAAATGTCATCTCTAACTTTGGAGTGGAAAAGATGGCAAATTACAGAGGTTCAGGAGGTGAGGGTTTGGCTCTTAGGGCTCTATGTGCCCATTTAATAGAGATCTCTAGAGGGTAGGAGTCTCCTAGGATTGAGGCAAAATTTTTTGCTAGCATCAGGGAGGGCCTCAGCTGTAATTGATTCAGGGATCCCATTTAGACGTAAGTTGTTTTGTCATGCTCTGTTCTCCTTGTCCTCCTTCCAGTTCACTATGTTATTCATATGTGCTTGGCAGGAGATGAAGGTTGATGAGGCAGCTTCGGTATAAGAAATCAATTGATATTATGTGGTTTCTAGCTGCTTGACCCTGCCTCCAATATTCCTTACGTCTTGTTTGATGTCTTGTAATGCTTTTACCACTGGCTCCAAGGCTTTGTATAGTGCTTTTCCTAAAAAAGATCTAGAAATGGGGAAGACCTTGTTGTCTTGTGTGTCATCTCCGTCCCTTTCCATCTCTCGCAAATTAGGGGGAGAAAGTTCTCTTGCTATACCTCTGTCGGGGGAGGTTTTATGTGAATGAGCCGTTCTGGGTATAGTAGGTGGTTGGCACTTCTACTACATATGCTGTGTAGGCAATGACCAATAATTTTCCCAGATACAATAGTGATACAACTAAAACGTAACTTTTATTCCATTTAGGTTGATAAAATTGTGAGCAAAATAGTGAATTAAAAACAACTGCCTCGCGTTGTTAGCTTTGTATCAGCCTGTAAATGTTTACATGTATCTCTCTCAGTGTGGGGTGTGCACATAAACCCACTCTGATACTGCTGTGGAGGTGTCAGCTGTGGCTAGTTGGCTTCACTCAGCCACAGTAAACCATATATACCTCACTGGACTACCTCTATCTAGCTGTTAACTAACACGCTTGGCAGGAATTAAAACCTATTAACCTCCCCCCAACATGTTTCACCAGCCTCTGCTGGCGTCATCAGGGGTTTGGGCAGTAGAAATTAATTGTTATATACCCATTCCCAGATAGGGTCCCAGTATATATATTTTGGTTGGCACTTCTGCACAAATGAGTCCAGAGAAGCTGTGTGACGAGAGGTGGACGTGTTCCTGGATTTGTGGGGCCAATCTTCACCATAAATGTCAAAGCAGAGCTGCCTGTGGTTATGAAAATGGGGTATCTCCTCTCACTTGGGGCCCTGGTAGCTGGGCTATAGCAGATTAGTGCAACACTTCTGTGCCAATATATGGGTATGTGAAGAGACATAAAAATTGGTTCAGTGGCCTTTTAAGTGTTCATTAGTTGGGTCCCTATTGCAATAGGATGGGGTCCGAAAAATTAAGGCTATGACTTCAAAAGTTGGTTTTCTTGAGGTATCAGGAATTGGGCAGTGAAATGGACTGAAGGGAGGGATAGAGGCGATTGGAAGAGGGTGTGTGTCCTGCAGCCCGTCGGCTTGGCTGTGGGAGTACTTGTGAGCCTCTGGCAGGTGGCTGCTCTGGGTTGAGGCTAATGTTGCTGATGGGGGGGATTGAACCCCCTGTTAATATTTATATGTGGGCTGCAGTCGTTCTGGGGGACTTGTCCCCTATACAGGCACCGTGAGAGGATTGGGGCAATTTTTCCTCCAATATGACTGTCAGGCCCTGAATGTTTGTGCAGCTGGGAAAATTTGGGATGCCTGCAGGGAACTGGTGGTCTGCCCTGAAGCGATGGTGTAGGGTCTTCCTTAGGTTGGACCTCATCTAGGACGGGCGCAGTGCCAGAGGGTCAGCATCCGTGCTTCTGCTTCTCCCCGGAAATCGAGGCCGGGGATTCCTGGGCCTATATAGGACACGCTCTTTTCTCGGGCTCTGGTTGGTCTAGGAGCCGCGGACGACATTCCCCCTGTAGACAGTGTCACTGCAATTTAGGACAAGTCCCAAACTAGGAGACTGCACTCTCTTTCCTGTGGGATTCAAATTATGTTAATAAGTTGTCCTCAGGTGCCAGGAGATGTGGCCGGCCTAAGAATCGAACACCTAGACAGCTTTGCTGGTCAAACAGTTCTCTCTTGAGCCACACCCAGAGAGCCAATTTTATTAGATGTACATGGTGGATTTAGCCACCCCCCCTTAGCCATCAATTTTAATATATCCAATCACAAACATACAGTTTACAGTACATTAAAGCAACTAATCAGAAAACATAATGGTATGGATAATGACACATAACACACATGCATTACTCATCTATCTGGAAAATTCCATGCCCAAATATATCAAACTCCACCAAGTTCCTCATTTCGCAGTCTAGCTAACTTCCTGTAACAAATCAAGTGATGGTAACTCACATCATAAAGCTGCAGAAAATGGAGATTAATAAAGAAGATGGAGACTATTGGATAATTACATACAACTACTGAGCACAATTTTGTTCATCAACTAATAAATTTCTTTCATATTGGCAAGGGGTAAGTTCCCTCGGTGCTGTGTAGGGTCAGTTCGACATTTTTATAAGGCTAAATGGCGCAGGATAAGTGTCAGTCCTCGGAAGCCTCCTAGTGAGCCGTCCTCACTGCTCGGCTGCAAGCCACGTCCCTCCCTGAGACTCCGTCTCTTATATCGAGTTATGCTTAAACACATATTAAACACATATTTTTGCTACGCTGACAAAATTAGTCATGAACAAGAGAAGAACTGTGCCCAGCTTACCTGGCTCATCTCAATATGATGCAAGATACGTATGCAAGTTTATGGATTGGTCAGAAGACTCCAGGATGGATGTTTGAGCATAAGGTGTTAGGTATAAGGTGTTGTTATCTGATTGTGCCCCACCCCGATATGGTGTCCAATGTATCACACTATGTTGTTCTTTGAATAATAATAATCTTTAATTTGGAACGGCTGTTAAATGTCACACTGTGCATCAATACTTACAGAGCTCACCAATAAATGAATGAAGAATTATGGTGATCAATAACTTTAAAAATATCACTTAGGGGTTGGCATACAAAGTATTGTTTTGCCTGGTGCAGTAGATGACAATGTGGAGTGAACATGTAAGGCTGCGTTCACACTTCAGTTATTTGGTCAATTATTTCGATCAGTTATTGTTAGCCAAAACCAGGTGCGGGTCAAATACGCAAAATTGGCGCAAATCAAATAATTACACCTGATCTCTGAGTAGGCGTCATTACTGATTTTGGCTCACAATAACTGATGGAAATAACTGACCAAATAACTTAAGTGTGAACGCAGCCTTACTGTGAGGATAATGGACATATGTAGAGATGAGCGAGTACTAAAATGCTCATGTACTCGGTACTCGAGTCGAACATTTCCGGAAGTTCGGGTGTTGAAGTCAATGGGAAATCCGAGCATTTTTGCAGGGGACCAAAGTTCTTCACAGGCAAGGTTGCCTAAACACCTGAAAACCTCAGAAAGTGATGGAAACACCACGGAAATGGATAGGGAACACCAGGGGCAGCATGCATGGAGCAGGCAGAGACAGTGCAAAGAGCGACAGGACCTTCAGTGATGGCATGGTCACATGTGCAGGGGGAGGCACTAGGCACGGACTGTGCAATACATATCATTCGTCCCTCTAATCCCCACTGCTGCAGGACTGACCCTGACACCAAGTGTCACACACACATACACATACCATTACCAAACCAGGGCAATGATCTGTCATTCAGGACTCTGGGAAAGCTGGGTGGGGTTTCCTTATTTTAAATCTGGCTGTATATTTGCCATTCAGATACTTGTGAAAGCAGAGTGACAACTTGATTTGCAAGAATGACAAGATATGTATAACCCTGCTTTCCCAGGTTCAGAATGACAAAAAGCTATTCATTCCAGGAAGACCCAGCTTTCCCAGGGATGTGAATTCAAGACAGTGAAAAAATTACCACTTGCAAGCATAGAGAAGCTGTCACCCAACTTTCTGAGATTTCTGAATGACAACTTGTTGATCAGGACTCTAAGAAAGCTGGGTGATGACGATCTAATAGAAGGTAATAGTCATGTGTGTCAGGATTTATCACTTATGTTTAGATCAAGTCATATTTTCCAGCATCATACATGGGAAAGCTGGTGACAGGATGTGAATGGCTGCTGTAAGGTGGCGGACACTGGTAGGGGACGGACCCAGTGATCAGTGCTGACATGCTGAGGTCTGGTCACCTGCACCTGGATCAGTCCAGTACCACAGTAGTTGGGCCTCAGAAAGAAGTTTTTTTGGAGAGACAGTAGGCGCAGCGGAGGAGGAGAAGTAAAATTTTCAAATGCCAGTAGTACTTGGACCTCAGGCAGAAATTTTTGAAGAGAGACAGTAGGCGAACCACAGGAAAACTTCAATTTTTAACAGCCACTAAAATGGCCTCAGGATGAAGTTTTTGGAGAGACACAGTAGGCGAGCAACAGGCCTTTTGTGCCCCGCCGTAAAGATTGTGTGTAGAGAGTCTTTTGTGCCCCGTCGTAAAGATTGTGTAGAGAGTCTTTTGTGCCCCGCCGTAAAGATTGTGTGTAGAGAGGCTGTTGGCCTTCCGGAAACATTGTGTGTAGAGAGTCTGTTGGCCTTCCGTAAACATTGTGTGTAGAGAGCCTGTTGGCCCTCCGTAAACACTGTGTGTAGAGAGCCTGTTGGTCCTCCGTAAAAATTGTGCATAGAGAGCCTGTTGGCCTTCCGTAAACATTGTGTGTAGAGAGCCTGTTGGCCCTCCATAAACATTGTGTGTAGAGAGCCTGTTGGTCCTCCGTAAAAATTGTGTGTAGAGAGCCTGTTGGCCTTCTGTAAACATTGTATGTAGGGAGGCTCTTGGCCCTCCGTAAACATTGTGTGTAGAAAGCCTGTTGGCCCCCCGTAAACATTGTGTGTAGAGAGCCTGTTGGTCCTCCGTAAAAATTGTGTGTAGAGAGCCTGTTGGCCTTCCGTAAACATTGTGTGTAGAGAGGCTGTTGGCCCTCCATAAACATTGTGTGTAGAGAGCCTGTTGGCCCCCCCGTAAACACTGTGTGTAGAGAGCCTGTTGGTCCTCCATAAAAATTGTGTGTAGAGAGCCTGTTGGCCTTCCGTAAACATTGTGTGTACAGAGCCTGTTGGTCCTCCGTAAAAATTGTGTGTAGAGAGCCTGTTGGCCCTCCGTAAAAATTGTGTGTAGAGAGTCTGTTGGCCCTCCGTAAAAATTGTTGCGTCAGCAACTGTGATGGAGGAGGAGGAAGAGGAGGAGGAAGAGGAGGGGGAGGATACAAGGGCTCTTAGGGACTTCAGCTGCTATCCTGCGGTGGGGAAGAGAAGTGGGGGAATATCTATGACTTGTTCATCTTGATGAACGTCAGCCTGTCGGCGCTGTCAGTCGACGGGCGGGTCCGTTTGTCGGTGATTATCCCCCCAGCAGCACTAAAAACCCTTTCCGACAGTACGCTAGCGGCAGGGCAACCAGCACCTCCAAGGCGTACTGCGCCAGTTCAGGCCATTTGTCCAGCTTGGACACCCAATAATTGTATGGTGCGGAGTGATTGCTCAAGATGCTGGTCTTGTCTGCGGCATACTCCCTCACCATCTTGCGGTACAGTTCCGCCCTACTCTGCCTAACCCATGGACAGTTGGTACAGTCTGGCTGGGGTGACAAAAAATTGGCAAAGGACTGACCCAGTGTACCCCTGCCCTTGCTGGACACGCTGCCTTTTCCCCTCCTCTCCCCTATTACTTGGCCCACTGCAGTCCGTCCCCTGTCGCTAGCGGTGTCAGATGGAAATACTTGTAGCATTTTTTGCACCAGGGCCTTGTGGTGTGAACTGACTCTTGTAGTCCTTTCCTCCACAGTAATTAGAGTGGAGAAATTGTCCTTACACCGTGAGTCTAGGAGGGTGTACACCCAGTAATCATTGGTGGCCAGAATGGTCTTCACGCGAGGATCGCGACAAAGGCAGCCTAACATAAAGTCAGCCATGTGAGGTACAGTCCCACAGCGCAACACTTTCCTCTCCTCAATCGACTGACTATCCATCTCCTCCTCCTCTACCTCCACCTCCAATTCCTCCTCCTCAGCCCATACCCGCAGAACTGCTATGATCGAATCACCCCCTGCAGTGTGGCCTAGAGTCTCCTCCTCCTCTACCTCCTCCTCCAATTCGCGCTGCAAAACTGATCTGAGTGTGGTCTGGCTGTCAAAGAACGCGCTGTCTTCCCCCATCTCCTGTGACATGACTAAAGCCTCTGATATTAAGTTCTTTAAGGAGTTTTTGATCAGACACAGCAGCGGGATGGTGACACTGATGATGTCCGCATCGCCGCTAACCATATGTGTTGCCTCCTCAAAGGGGCCTAAGACCTGGCAGATGCCAGCCATCCATGTCCACTCCTCATTATACACCTGAAGAAGCTGACTGGCATGACTACCACCTCTCTGGGACAATGTCAGCTGGCAGTCTACTATTGCCCTGCGCTGCTGGTACACCCTGGCTATCATATGCAACGTTGAATTTCAACGTGTGGGAACGTCACACAGCAGACGGTGAGCAGGGAGTTGTAACCGCTGTTGCACTGTCCTGAGGGTGGCAGCATCTGTGGTGGACTTCCTAAAATGTGCACAGATGCGGCGCACCTTGGTGAGCAACACAGCAAGCTCGGGGTAGGTCTTAAGAAACCACTGGACCACTATGTTTAGTTTCAGAGCCACCACCAGGTTACAGGCCTGGTTGCAGGTTCTGTGGCGCTAGCCACACAGTGGTCTTCCCCTGATGCCCTCTAACAGCTCTTCAGCCGTGTGCCTCTTGTCGCCCAAGCTAAGCAGTTTCAGCACGGCCTGCTGATGCTTCCCCACCGCAGTGCTGCTGCGCATTGAGCTACTGATACTCGGCGATGTGGCCATCAATACTCTTTTGGAGGAGGAGGGGGGGTAGGGTTGGAGGAAGAGGCGTAATGTGCCAGTGAAACAGACACCGAAGTTGGTCCTGCAATTCTGGGTGTGGGTAGCACATGAGCAGGCCCACGGTCAGACTCGGTGCCAGTCTCCACCAGGTTCACCCAATGTGCCGTGAGGGAAATGTAGTGTCCCTGCCCACCGGTACTTGTCCACGTGTCTGTGGTTAGGTGGACCTTCCCACAAACTGCGTTGCTGAGGGCACGGATGATGTTATTCGACAAGTGGCGGTGTAGAGCGGGGACGGCACAGCGGGAAAAATAGTGGCGGCTGGGGACCGAGTAACGGGGGGCTGCCACCTCCATGAGGTTGTGGAAAGCTTCAGTTTCCACAAGCCTATACCGCAACATCTCCAGGCTCAGCAGTTTACTGATCTGCACGTTTAAGGCTTGTGCATGGGGGTGGGCGGCTGTGTACTTGCGCTTGCGCTCAAAGGTCTGGTGTAGTTACAATTGAACACTGCGCTGGGACACATGCAGCGCTCCAGATGGCGACCAAAACAGTCGCCAATGCGCCTTAAAATTTGCAGATGGCGACAAGACTTTTTAGTCCTGTCGCCATTTGCGACTTGGCCGGCAAAAAAATCCTCGATGCAGTTTTCGTTCTGGTCATGTGACCACGGAGAATGAGTGAAGTTAAGCCTATCACTCACCACTCCGTGGTCTCCAGTCCGCACCATGCTGCACTGTTCTGGGCCTGACGTGTACACATCATCTACGTGCGCTGCCTGACGCTGTGTGACGTCAGGTCCCAGTGCATGTTGGGAGGAAGAAGACGCTGCGGTTCTTCCCCTGTGGACTTCATATCGGCCAGCCGCGCACCCTGCCAGGAAAGGTAAGTATTACAATTGGGGGATGGGGCGCAAGGAGCGGCTGCTGGCACTGGGGGACATGGCATGAAGGGGCTGCTATCACTGGGGGACATGGCATGAAGGGGCTGCTGGCACTGGGGGACATGGCATGGTTAGTGGCACTGGGGCACATGGTATGGTTGGCACGGAGAGGCTGATGGCACTGGGGACATGGCATGGTTGATGGCACTGGGGCTCATGGCATAGAAGAGCTGATGACACTGGGGGACATGGCACAGAAGGGCTGTTGGCACTGAGGGACATGACATGGAGGGCTGATGGCACTGGGGAACATGGCATGGAGGGGTTGCTGGCACTGGGTGACATGGAATGGAGGGGTTGCTGGCACTGGGGGACATGGCATGGTTGGCACTGGGGGACGTGGCATGGTTGATGGCACTGGCGGTCCTGGCACATGGCATAGAAATGGGCACTGGGGGACACTACTGCCCAGAAGTGGGCACTGGGGGACACTACTGCCCAGAAGTGGGCACTGGGGGACACTACTGCCCAGAAGTGGGCACTGGGGGACACTACTGCCCAGAAGTGGGCACTGGGGGACACTACTGGCTAGCAGGGTGGCACTGTTGGACATTACTGGCCAGAAGGGGGACCTGGAGGACAGTGTGGGGGGAAATTACAACTGTGGGGCATATTACTACTGTGGATGCAGTGTGGGAGAAAATTACTATGTGTGGGCTTTGGGGGAGAATATTACTACTGTGGGGGCAGTGTGGGGGGAAATTACTATTGGAGAGGCACTGTATGGGCATTTCTCTTACAGGGACATTAGTTTTGGGGACAATATACAGGCATTATTACCTGGAGCACAATCTAGGGTTTTATTCTTATTACTGGGGGCACTCTAGGGGGCATTTATAATTGCTGTAGACACTATAGGGGCATTTTTTTCTACTGGGGCCACTATTTTTTCAGCAGTATAGTACTTTGGGCTTTGGGGAGCACCACAGGCAAAGTATTGGGAGAGGCAGCAGGATGACAATGCCAGGACACCAGGATGGGGAGGTTGATGGAAAAATTGAGAAATCTAACATGTCTTTAACAAACTCTGTAGAGACGAGATGCGGCTGAAAGAATCTGTCATGGCGGTCTGGGTCAGACGCAGGAGAAGAGGAAAAAGGTCTACATGACAGTAGATGTCACTGGATGTAAGAGGTATGTGGTGCTTTATTCTCCTATATGTAGTGCGTGGCTTACTACTATATGCATTTTAAATAACTAGAAATTTAATTTGGCTCCTAAATTTTTCAGCATATGAGCCAATGGCTCCTGGTTATTTTTTTTAGTCTGGAGCACTGACATGAGTGGAGGAGGGGATGGAACATTGAGTTGGAGGGGTCCTTGCAGGGCTGGAGCGTCCCAGCCGGGGGATACTATGTCACTGACAGCATGTGACACAGGGGCTGAAGCAACAGTGTCACCGTCACCAGCTGACTGGAGTGTGAACCACTTAGTGGGGTGTTTCTTCTCCAAATGCCTGCGCATGCTACTTGTGGTCAGGTTCTTATTGTTGGCTCCCCTGCTAATCTTGGTGTGGCACAGTTTGCACACCGCTACCCATCGATCACCCTCTTCATCCCTAAAATACTCCCAAGCTACAGAGTGTCGAGCTTTGCGCCCTGGAGCTTGACCCCTGGGAAGACTTGGGGGAGTAGTAGCTCGGGCCCTGCTTCTCCCTCTGCCCAGCCCATTGCCTCTCCCAACCAGTTGTGGTGCTGATGTTGCCTCACACTCAGAACCGCTATCTTCGTGTGCCTGATCCACCCAAGTCGGATCTGTCCCCTCATCATCACCCAGCTCTTCCTCAGAGTCCCCACTCTGACTTACTTCCCTGACAACTACCTCACCCCCTGACACCTGTGTCTTGTCATCGTCCACCACCTCCTCAGGCGCCACAGGTAAATCCCCACCCTCATCACCCTGACACTGCACCAGCTCTTGCGAATCAGGGGAGAGCATCTCCTCCAGTAGCACATCAGGGAAGGGATCAGTATAGAGTTCCAGGGAGTAAGTCTCCACATGGGATTGGACCCTGGAGGGTCCAGGCTGGCGAGAAGAAGGGTGAGGTGAAGGATAGACAGGTCCACTCCCCTCGCTCTCATGAGTGGACTGGCTGGAAGACGGGGCAGTGGACATATGGCTGGACGCACTCTCCGCCATCCATTTTAGCACATTCTCTTGCTCTTGGGGGAGGGTCAAAGGTGTACCCTGCGGCCCTGCAAGGTTTTGCAGAAAAGCAGGCATCCTGAATTGGCGTCTTTCCACTGCTCCCACAGCAGCAGGCACAGTGTCACCCCGCACACTACCACGGGCACCGCCTCTGCCCACCACACCAGTTCCACGCCCAGGTCTCCCACCTCTACCACCTTTACCCTTGCCCCTGGTGGTCTCCATTTGGAGACTATCTCTCTCTCTCTCTCTCTCTCTCTCTATATATATATATATATATATATATATATATATGCCTTATATATATAGATGTCTTATTAGAATAGATGCCTTACAGTATCACACACTATATGACACTGTGAGAGCACCTACTGTATGATATACAGCACAGATTACAGCAAGCAACACTGTAGGGTATTCTGTATCTGTAGGGTCAGACAGTGACTCTACAGACTGCAGTATATATATGCTGTGCTGCTTGCAGAAATCTGAATCGCACTTCTGTAGCTGAAGTGTAGTCTTTAAAAAGACTTTTGGGTCACAAATTCAGTTCCCTGCCTAATACACACTACTACCTCCTATCTCCTACGCTATCGCTATCCCTATCACACACATTCTTTCCCTCTCCTAAAACCACAAGGTGTGTGATCCGAGCCCCCAGGGTCTCCACTTATATAATATCAGATCACCTGATGCAGGCAGCCAATCACTCCTAGACAAGTAGAAAAGGTAGTAGGTCATGGTAGGAGGTCCCACAGCCTTCCCTGCACGTTTATTGGCTAAGAAATAGGCGCTAAACATGCAGGGAGGAGTTTTCAAAAAAACATGAATATCACGCGGTACTCGGCCGAGTAACGAGTACTGCCAAGTACCCTAATATCCGTGCAGATAACGAACTGTGACGAACAGGTTCGCTCATCTCTAGACATATGTTATACAATGTACTTATCTGTGTCTGGGAAAGGGATTTGCAAGACAATTCTGTGTACTGATCTTTTTTATCTCTAATGCAGCTGCCCAGCGGTCTCCTACTCCCTGTTAAATGGGTTTATCTGTGAAGTGTTAAATGTAGTACACAGATTTGCCAGCCTTGAGATCACAACCTCCCTTTTGCACGTCTGCATACACATATTTAGGGTGCCTTCACATTTTTCTGCAAATAAAAATCAGTTCCATTCGTCTAAATAGGGTATCTTTGACAGCAAGCACAAGGATTTCTGCAAGCCCCATTCGGATGAATGGAACTGATTTTTATTTGCATAAATTTTCTGCAACAAAATCTTCCGCATAGGAAAGCATCCAGGTATGGCTGTGGTGCCTGCAAACAGCAGGTCCACAATATATGGGCACGGACCGTGTGCACTCCATATCACGGATGCGGACCAATTGACTTGAATCGGTCTGCAAGGCATGGAGATATGGGGATCTGAGGCACAGAGCGGAAGCCCAAGGAAGCACTATGAAGCGCTTCCGTGGAATTCCAGTCCACCAAAAAGAAAAAAAAAGAACAAGCTGTATTTTTGTGGTGCAGAATGTATCTTGCAGATCGCTGACCCATTCAAGTGAATGGATCCACAAACGGAGTGCACTCAGCTTGTACCAATGCATTGCAGACTGCTATTTGCGGTCCACAGCATGGGCATGGGGCACACATGCTTGTGTGCATGAGCCCTTCTACTGCTATTATGTAAGCAATATATGGATTTGTTTGCTTTTAAAAGTGTTGTCCAAGAAGCCTAAGGGCTCATGCACACAAACGTATTTTCTTTCGGTATCCGTTCGGTTTTTTTTGTGGACCGTATGTGGAACCATTCATTTCAATGGGTCCACAAAAAAAAGGAAGGTGTGCATTCCGTTTCCCAATGCCTGTATTTCCATTCCACAAGAAAATAGACCATCTCCTATTATTGTTCGCATTACGGACAAGGATAGTACTGTTCTATTAGGGGCCAGCTGTTCCGTTTCACAAAATACGGAATGCACACGGATGTCATCCGTATTTTTTGGCAGATCCGTTTTTTGCGGACCGCAAAATACATACTGTTCTGTGCATGTGCCCTAACTCTGTAAAAAGGAAGACAAAAATAAAATGTTGCATATACTTAGTGTCATACATTTTTTACTGTGTATTGGATGACGTGTGACATTAGAGATGGTACATACTGTATATTGTTTTTTTTATTATTATTAATTTGTACCACTTTGGGGAAATGTCTCATCAGACAATTCTTTAATGATATTGTTTACACACATTTGACTGTGGGTGTATTTAGTCTCAGTGGCAAGGGCAGCATGGGTGGTAAATAAAGCCCTAAGGACTAGTGCCATAAATGGTGCGCTAAACAAAAGAAATAACTAAATGAAACAGAGTATACACAGTATTATACCACTTAGGCTACTTTCACACTAGCGTTTATATATTCCGGTATTGAGCTCCGTAATAGGGGCTCAATACCAGAATAAAACACTTCAGTTTTGTCCCCATTTATTGTCAATGGGGACAAAACTGAACTGAAGAGAACAGAATGCTCCTAAAAGCATTCCGTTCAGTTCTCTTCAGTCTTCAGAGCGGTTTGCTCTCCGGCCTGGGCATCCGCACCAAGATGGATCCGGAATGACCCCCAATGCAAGTCAATGGGGACACAATAGTAAACAGATCCGTCCTTCATTGACTTTCAATGGAGTTCATGACGTCACCTTGCACTTTTCCCTTGAAGCTCCCTCCTCCCTCCAGCAGTATCTATGAACCCATGATTTTGGCGCGAGAATAGAGACTCTGGTGCATATATAGGTGAGTACTGATTCATATGTGTGTATGTATATATTTTATTTTATTACATTGTGCTCCTGATGAAGGGGTGATGTACTAACACCCCGAAACGCGTTGAGCTTCATCCACTAAAAGATACTTTCCACTAAAGTAGTCCTCAAGTCTTCCATCCAGGGACGTGGTGTATCTACCATTCTTAAACCGACCTCGGCGAGGGAGGGACAGGGGACGGGTGTTATGTGCTTTATCCCGCCACCCCCCTCCCTAGTGAAGTAAGTCATCAAGCTTATTTTAACATTTTAAGTTCACTTACGTTTTTAACTTTATTGTTATATTCTACATATCCTCATCACTTATCGCATTGGAGTTAAGAGACTGGCGCCCCACTAGCACACCTCCCTCCAGCAGGGGGCGCTGTGGGGAATCTTCCCATTGTGTGCACCATCCTCTGGAGCTGCTGGGACAGGTCGGGACCTGCCTGGACAGGTAAGTATAACCCCCCCTCCTCCTCAAGATAGTGTCTGGGGCAGATGTGGGGCCGGAGCGAAGTTTGGTGGGAAACAGCCGATATTGCAGTCAGACAAAAGTGGTGGGGAGTCTGATGATGATGTGTTAAGCAGGAGGACCTGGGAGCCGGTTTGTGCTGGTGAGGAGGATTTGATCTCCGAGGAGGATGGCGGTGGTAGTGGCAGCAACAGAGGGCAGAGGCGAATTGGGAATTAGTGAGACCCCAAGAACGGTGGGGCCGGCGTCAGGATCTCAGCGTGCAAGGGCTACAAGCTTGGCCACCTCTGGAGGCCGAACATCAGGTGTGGAAATATTTCACCACTCTGCCGGGGGACATCAGCACGGCCACGTGCAATTTCTGTAAACAGAAATTGAGCCGTGGGAAAGCCTCAAATGTAGGGACCACTGCTCTGTGGAACCATCTGAAGCGGCGTCATGCCGCAAATTTGTCTAACCAAGGTGGATTACAGCAGTGCATTAATACTGAAGAGCTGGCTATTTTTCCCGGGGTCACTTGCATCAGGCAGCCCGCATCTAGGGGCGTAACTAGTACATACACGTCCTCGTTGTCAACCGTGTGCGTTTCTCCACCTCCTCTTACTCATCAGCCATCCATCGTCGAGTGCGTGACCAGGAAGCAAGTTTACACAACAAGCAATCCAACAGTGCCCAAACTTAATTCTCACCTGACCAAGTTGCTGGTTGTGCAGTCTCTGCTGTACAATTTAGTTGATTCTACAGCTTTTATGGAACTGGCGGCTTGCACTCAGCCGCGCTGGCAGATCCTTAGCTGGCATTACTTTTCTAATAAAGCTATCCCCATCCGCATGTGGCGGACAACATAGGATGCTCCCTGCAGCTTTCTCTCTGCAGCACCATGCAAGTCACAGTCAGCATCTGGAGCAGTGCGTAGGGCCAGGGGCAATACATGTCCTTTACGGCCCACTGGCTAAATGTTTTTAATGGCAGTGAGGCAGTAACCCCCCAGCAACAAGGCCACTTGCTTTTGGCACCTCCACGCACTTTCCAGCCAGGATTGCAGACCACCACACACCTATCCGCTCCCTCCTCCACCTCCACGGGCAGTCCGCCTGCAGGAGCATCAGGGCAGAGAGTTGACCCCCCTCCTTCCTATAACAAGTGCCAGGTTAAACGCTGCCACGCTGTGTTAGATTTAATCTGTCTTGGCAACACCAGCCACACAGGCCAGCGCTTGCTGCATCACGTCAAGCAGCAAATAGCACGCTGGTTATCTCCCCGCCAGCTGGAAGTGGGCAAGGTCGTGAGTGACAATGGGAAAAATGTAGTGGCAGCACTGAACCTGGGGCAATTCATGCATGCACCCTGTATGGCACATGTCCTAAATCTAGTGGTGAAGAGATTTCTGAAAACATTCACTGGCCTGCGCACAGTGCTGGCAAAGTCACGGAAGCTTTGCACTCATTTGAGTCACTCTTATGTGTCCCGCAACGCTCTGCTGGACTTGCAGTGGCAAAACCGTCTTCCGCCAGACCGGTTGATAGGTGACGTGCCAACTCGGTGGAATTCCACGCTTCACATGTTGCAGCGGCTCCTTGTCAGCGGAGAGCAGTGGATGACTTTGTCCAGAAGCAGCTAGAATCGTCGACCATAGGGAGCAGGTGTGGCTTAGATTTCCATCAGTGAAGCCTGCAGTGTGCTGAAGCCCTTTGAAGAAGCCACTAAATTGGTCAGCAGGGACAGCTGCGGTCTGAACGACATTGTTTCACTAATATTTGTCTTTGAAAAGACGCTGTCGCTCATGCAGCAGGGGGCAATAGGGGAAGGACATCCTGCACATCTCTCTTTTCACGCCATGCTGTCAGTGTTGGGGAGCCCCAACGACAAAGTTCCATAAAGATGAGGATGAGGAGGAGCTTCAGCTAGGGGAAGGAGGAAGAGTTTGATGACCAGGAGGAGGAGGAGACACAGTTGTAGGAGCTGAAGGATGACGATGACACCTTCAGGGACACTCAAGTGGCTCAGAAAGAGGCTGATATGGAAAGAACTGGCTCCTCGGGCACGCTGGCCAGGATGGCGAGCTGTATGCTTACGAACTGACAGGCGTATCCTAAAAATAAGGCAAACTGACAAATACTGGCTTGTGATGCTTCTGGACCCGCAGTATCACTCCAACATGGGGGATTGTTTTCTTCCCCAGGAAAGGGAAGAGAAATTAGCTTCATACCCGGAGAAGCTATGTACTTACCTGGCCACAGCTTTCAGCCAGCCCCAGCCTGCTGCCAGCGTCTCTGAAAGGGAGGCCCGG
>ONZH01003465.1:0-26979 GCA_900303285.1 Rhinella marina | reverse complement strand
TTTAGACAATATGTGACGATTCCGGGTGGAATGATAGGGCTTTGAAAGACCTTTTCATGACTGGACTGTCTGACTGTGTGAAGGATTTGTTGTTAGCCCATGCTGAACCTAAAACACTTGACGAAGCTATGACCCTGGCCGTCCGGGCAGATAGACGTCTAAGATCCAGGCGACCTCCTCGGGTGTCTCCTGCTCCTCAGCCGATCCTCAATCCGGTCTCCAGCCAATCCGGACCAGAACTGATGGAACTTTGTGCTTCTACTGCGGGAGTCCGGATCATCTGCTGAATACCTGTCCGAAGAAAACCTCAGCAGGAAAACTTCCGCTCCTAGACAGTTATCGGGAGGACTGTCTAGGAGCTCAGGTACTCCCTAATGTTTCTAGAGTATTTTTGCCCTGCACCGTCTCTTTCCAGTCAGCCTCACGTGTTGGACAGGCTTTTTTGGATTCTGGTTCAGCCGCCAACTTTATTGATTTTGAATTTGTTTCCCAAATTGTGCCTTCTTTGATTCCCCTGTTCCCTCCTATCCAGGTGTCTAGTGTTGATATGACCCCTCTGCGTGCCGGTTTGGTCAAATTCCGTACTCCTGAGATAAGATTGGTGGTGGGTGCACTACATATGGAATATTGTTCTTTCATGGTAATGAAAGATTTGTCTGTGGACATTATTCTGGGTCTTCCTTGGCTTCAGCTGCACAATCCGGTTATTGATTGGATGAGTCAGGAATTAGTTCACTGGGGCCCTCAGTGTAAGGCCCATATGTCTCAAGTTTCCCTTTGTTCTACCAATGTCTGTGATTCTGAGATCCCGGAGTTTATTTCAGATTTTGCAGACGTTTTTTCGAAACCTCTGTCTCAAGTCTTGCCTCCACACAGAGACTTTGATTGTAAGATTGATCTATTACCTGATGCCAAGTTACCTAAGGGTCGGATTTATAATCTGTCTGTGCCAGAAAGAGAGTCTCTAAAACAATACATCGATGAGAGTTTGGCTATAGGACACATTTGGCCTTCCGAATCTCCTACGGGGGCTGGTTTCTTTTTTGTTGAGAAAAAAGATGGGGTTTGAGACCATGTATGACTACCGTGAACTTAATAAAATCACTGTTAAAAAACTCTGGACCGCTTCCCCTCATCCCGGATCCTCCTGAATCTGGTTCCGGGGCCAACTGGTTTCTCCAAGTTAGATCTACGGGGAGCTTATAACCTGATTCGGATCCGGGAAGGGGATGAGTGGAAGACAGCTTTTAATACGCCTCTGGGACATTTTGAGTATCTGGTTATGCCTTTTGGTTTAAGCAATGCCCAGCTGTATTCCAAGGTTTTATGAATCATATCTTTCATGACTATATTGGGGTTTTTATGGTGGTTTATCTGGATGATATCCTGATATTTTCTTCTGATCTGGATTCACACCGTAAACATCTTCATCTGGTGTTATCCCGTCTGCGTAATCATTCTCTGTTTGCTAAACTAGAAAAATGCATTTTTTGTGTACAAAAAGTTTCATTCTTGGGTTATGTGGTCACTCCTTCCGAGGTTCAGATGGATCCGTGTAAGGTTCAGGCAATCGCGGATTGGGTTCGGCCCACGGATTTAAAATCCCTTCAACGTTTTCTTGGTTTTGCCAATTATTACAGGAATTTTATCAAGCACTTTTCCATAATTGCCAAGCCTCTCACGGATCTTACCTGCAAGGGGGCTGATCCCAGTAACTGGTCTCCTGCTGCGTAGTCTGCGTTTGAGGAACTCAAGAAAGCGTTCTCCTCTGCGCCTGTATTAATTCAACCTGATCTCTCTCAGCCATTCATTGTTGAGGTAGATGCTTCTGAGGTCGGTGTAGGGGCAGTTTTATCTCAAGGGTCAGCTGCTCTCACTAACCTCAGACTATGTGCATTCTTTTCCAAGAAATTCTCGTCTTGTGAAAGGAATTATGATATTGGGAATCGCGAGCTCCTTGCCATCAAATGGGCGTTCGAAATGTGGCGCCATTTCCTGGAAGGAGCTCTTCACCCAGTGACAGTGATCACAGATCACAAAAATCTTGTGTACTTGGATAATGCAAAACGTCTCAATGCCCGTCAGGCTAGATGGGCGTTGTTTTTTTTCTCGTTTTTAATTTTGTGGTCACTTTCCGACCTGGTACCAAGAATGTCAGGGCTGACGCCTTGTCTCGGAGTTTTGGTGTCCCTGAGGGTCCTGAGTCAGAACCTGGTAACATCTTACCGGCTGGTATTGTTTTGGCAGCCATCTCCTCTCACCTCTCAGATCAAATTCGCTCCAAACAAAATTCTGCCCCAAGAGACCTTCCGGAAGGCAAAATGTTTGTTCCCTTGTCCCTTCGATTGAGAGTGTTAGAGGAGACACACTGTTCCATACTAGCAGGTCATCCAGGTGTTCGGGGAACACTAGATCTACTGAAAAGAAACTACTGGTGGCCACATATGAATACTGACGTTCATGCCTTTGTTCTAGCTTGTCAGGTCTGTGCGCGAGGAAAGGTCCCCAGGAGACGTCCTGAGGGACCTCTTCTCCCGCTCCCAGTGCCAGACAGGCCTTGGTCTAACGTGTCTATGGATTTTGTTACCGATCTGCCACTTTCTCAAGGGTTCTCTGTTATATGGGTGGTGGTGGATCGTTTCTCTAAGATGGGCCATTTTGTTCCGCTAAAGAAGCTGCCTTCAGCAGAGGAATTGGCAGATCTATTTATTCAACATATTGTGCGTCTCCACGGTATTCCTGATGAGGTTGTGTCTGACAGGGGGGTACAATTTGTGGCTAAGTTTTGGCGAGCTTTCTGTTCTAAGCTTGAGGTAAAATTGTCCTTTTCCTCTGCCTTCCAACCCGAAACTAATGGGCAGACGGAGAGGATGAATCAAGAGCTCATACAGTACCTGCGTCTTTTTGTTTCTGACTGTCAACATCTGTGGGTCTCGTATCTTCCGTTAGCAGAGTTTGCCATCAACAATCACACTAGTTCATCCACACTCACATCTCCTTTCTTCTGTAATTATGGATTCCATCCCAGGTTTTCCTTCTCGTCATCGTCAGTTTCGGATACCCCTCGTGCTGAGTCCATAACTAACCAACTGTGCACAGTGTGGTCGCAAGTTCAGCAGAACTTGAAAAGAGCACAAAGTTTAATGGTCCATTCATCCAGAAGTAGGCGTACTGTCTCAGAAACTTTTGTTGTGGGTGACAAGGTCCTATTGTCTACTAAGAAACTTAAGTTGAAAGTTCCGTCTCTGAAATTGGCTCCTAGGTTCATTGGTCCGTTTACCGTAACTCACGTTATTAATCCTGTATCGTTCAAGGTGGCGTTGCCCTCTGACTGGCGGGTTCACAATACGTTTCACAAGAGTCTGTTGAAACGCTATGTGGATCCTGTGGTACCCCTCCCTGACCCTCCCTCGCCACTTGTGGTGGAGGGTGATCTCGAGTATGAGGTAGAGAGGATTGTCGATTCCAGACTGGTCAGGAACTCTCTTCAATACCTCATTCATTGGAAGGGTTTCAGTCCTGAGGATAGATCCTGGGTCCCTGCTAGGGATGTTCATGCTCCACGATTGGTTAAATCTTTTCATCGGGACTATCCGTCTAAACCATCCTTAGGGTCCAAGGGTCTGGAGGCCCCTCGTGGAGTGGGGGGGTACTGTCAGGTCTGGTCACCGGAGAACATAGGTTTTCTAGTTTTCCTGGTATTCTGAGTTTTTGTGTGTTTCTGTTTAGTGCCTACGCCTTGCCTTTAACCATGTTCACACTGTGGAGTTGTTTTGGAGCCAACGCCCATCTTCATGTTTTGTTTGTCTACATAGGGTTAATACTCAGGTGCTGGGCTGAGTGGCTTCTCAGAATCTGGTCCATTCAGAACCTGGGGGTGGGATATCTTCCTGCATAAATACCTGCCTTCTTCTTTGCTCTTTGCCGGTTTTTGCAAATCCTTGCTATACCTGCTTGTGCTCTTGTATCGTGTGTATCCTGACAGCTTATATTTGACCCTTGGCTTGTACCTGACTACTCTACCGTCTTCTGATTTGTACTGACGTTATCTCTGGTTTTCTGACATGGCTTGTTGACCATTCTTCTGTGTTTTGTTCGTCTCTGTTTGTTTTCCCTTTTCCCTGCACCTTAGTCAGAGTAATTGCAGTCCTCGTGGTTGTCGCCGTGTCGCCTAGGACACGGAGGCAATTAGGCAGGGACAGGGGTTGGGGAGAGCTCAGGGATCACATCTCCCTTTTCTGTGTACCCCAACCTTGACACTGAGCCCTTTATCCAGCCTCACTCCATTCTGACCAAACCTGACCAGAGCCCTCCATCCAGCCTCACTCCACCCAGACCAAACCTTACTGGGGCCCTCCATCCAGCCTCACTCCACCCAGACCAAACCTGACCAGAGCCCTCCATCCAGCCTCACTCCATTCTGACCAAACCTGACCAGAGCCCTCCATCCAGCCTCACTCCACCCAGACCAAACCTTACTGGGGCCCTCCATCCAGCCTCACTCCACCCAGACCAAACCTTACTGGGCCCCTCCATCCAGCCTCACTCCACCCAGACCAAACCTTACTGGAGCCTTTCATCCAGCCTCACTCCAACCAGACCACACCTCACCAGAGCCCTCCATCCAACCTAAGTTCACCCAGAACAAACATTTTTGAGGCCACATCTCACCAGAGCCCTCTATTCAGCCTCACTGCACCCAGACCAAACCTTACCAGAGCCCTCCATCCAGCCTTGCTCAACCCAGACCAATCTTTACTGGATGCCTCCATCCAGACCAAACCTTTCTGGAGCCCTCCATCCAGTCTTTCTCCTCCAGGACCAAACCTTACCAGAGCCCTCCATCTGGCCTCATTCCACCCAGACCAAACCTTAATGGAGCCGTCCTGCCAGGCTCACTCCACGCAGACCACACCTCACCAGAGCCTTTCTATCCATCCAGCCTCATTCCACCCAGACCAAACCTTATTGGAGTCCTCCAACTAGCCTTACTCCATGTAGAACAAACCTTACGAGGTCCTCCATAGAGACTCACTCAATCCAGACCAAACCTTACTGGAGACCCCATCCAGCCCCAGTCCAAGCCCTACAAGAGCCCTCCAATTAGCCTAACTCCATCCAGTCCAAACCTTATAGAAGCCCTATAACTAGCCTCACTCCACCCTGTCCAAACCTTACTGGAGCCCTCCATCCAGCCTCACTCCACCCAGACCACACCTCACTGGAGCCCTATATCCAGCCTTATTCCACCAAGACCAAACCTTACAAGAGCCCTCCATCCAGCCTCAGATCACCCAGATCAAACCTTACTGGGGCCCTCCATCCAGCCTCACTCCACGCAGACCAAACTTTAATGAAAGCCCTCCATCCAGCCTCACCTCCACCCAGACCACACCTCACTGGAGCCCTCTATCCAGCCTTATTCCACCAAGACCAAACCTTCCCAGAGCCCTCCATCCAGCCTCACTCCACCCAGACCAAACCTTACCAGAGCCCTACACCAGCCTCACTCCACCCAGACCAAACCTTACCAGATCCCTCCATCCAGCCTCACTCCACCCAGACCAAACCTTACCAGATCCCTCCATCCAGCCTCACTCCACCCAGACCAAACCTTACCAGATCCCTCCATCCAGCCTCACTCCACCCAGACCAAACCTTACTGGAGCCCTCCATCCAGCCTCACTCCACCCAGACCAAACCTTACCAGAGCCCTCCATCCAGCCTCACTCCACGTAGACCAAACCTTACTGGAGCCCTCCATCCAGCCTCACTCCACCCAGACCAAACCTTACCAGAGCCCTCCATCCAGCCTTACTCCACGTAGACCACACCTCATCGGAATCCTCCATCCTATTTAACTCCACGCAGAACAAACCTTACCGGGGCCCTCCATAGAGACTCACTCAATTCAGACCAAACCTTACTGGAGACCACAGTCAAACCCACAGCTATGTGAGCAGGACTGGCTATGTCTGGGGTTTGCTGCCTCTGAGTGTGAATTAGTGTTCCTTTCACTGACAGGAAGCAGAGATCTTGATCATGGTAAAGAAATACCAGTGCGGCAAAAATGGCAGAGGTTATTTTCTGCAGCGGTTCAGGGCACAGATCGCCATCTGCTGGGGGCCAATACCGCCATGCATGTATGCTTAAGAAACCGCCAATGTCTTGTAGCCGCTGCTCTCCTCACTAATCCTCATTACCGGACTCCTAAAAGAGATGAATGTGCTGTCAGCGGCCAGTCAGTCAGCAGGTCAGGGGTTAATTAAATCCGTCCAGAGGTGGCAGGGTGATAATGTGCTGCCGATTCCCTGCAGATGATGGATGTTCCTGCGGGCGATGGAGAGATGAGACTGCGGCGTGAAATCATCACTTCTGCTGAGAGGGCAAGCATCGCCCGGCGGAGGCTCGGCCAGTCTTCACTGCACGTCTGGCATTCTATTCAGGAACCTCAGGCTGAGCAGTCACACGACCAGACGGTGACATCTTACCTCACCCTAGAGGTGACACTAGGAGACACTCTTCATCTTAATGCCCGGGATGATTTCTGTAAATCATTTTATGTGGTAAAAACTGTGGGGGTCATTTACTACTCTTGAACACAGCAAATTAGATGTATTACAGGCGCAGATGGCGACCACTACCTGCGACTTTTCCTCGCTTACACTACGTCTAAAATTGTGGGCGTGGAGGGGCCGGCAGCCCGTCTCATGGAAGCGGCGGTGGATGTCAGCGCCTGTACGTAACTCCAGTCCTTATTCCGAGAACGTTTTTCACGACGCATCGCTCTTCATCTTACTGGTAGATTTGAGTCGAAATGTTTTACCTTTATATAGAAAAAAACCCACAATTTATAGAAAATTTGGAAAAATTTGCAATTTTCTTAAATTTCACTGACGAATAGTATTACTTCATTAACCCTTTGAGCCCCGGTAGTGTTTTCCCTTTTATTTTTCGCTCCCGTCGAGGGCTGCTTTTTGCGTAGTTGTACTTGCTGACGTCTTCCTTTCATTCTCCAGATCAGCACGATTACGGCGATGCCATTTCTGTCGAGTTTTTCTTGTGTTTTAATACTGAACAAAAAAAATAAACACCTTGAAAAAAATGTTATTTTTCGTTTTGGCGCCATATTCAGACCCTAGAACTCTTTGCAGTTACGGAGCGGTGTGAGGGCGATCTGTACTTTTCATTGATACCATTTTGGGGCGTGTAAAACGTTTTGATCACTTTGTATTTAATTTTTGTGGGAGGTGAAGCAAAAGATATTTTTATTTTAATAGTTACGGGCGTTTTAGTATGCAGCGATGCCCATCAAGTTAATTCTGTAAATTATTTATATTTTAATTTTGGGGAAAGGGGCGATTTTAATTTTTGTATTTTTTTTATGTTTAAAAACTTCTTTCTTTTTTTTACCCCTTTTATAGTTCCCCTAAGGGGCTATCACAAGCTTCTCTCAGACTCCAGGGCGTTATCATTGGAGTGTATTGGGGGTCATTTATTAAGACTGGAGTTTTAGATGCTGGTGTTAATAAGCCCCTGCGCTGGCGGTGGATCTGCCGCCATTACGTCCAGACGTCGGCCTCTACATAACTTCATTTACCGCCAGTCTAAATCTACATCAGCTTCCTTGGTGGCCTAAATTCAGACCATTTTCTATGCCTCCCGGCCCCTCCTCTTCCTCGCCCATGCTACACTCACTTTTTCAGACCTGTCATGAGAGGGGAAAAGTCACAGAAAGCGGCTCAGATCACCTTGTACCTCAATCTGCACCAGAAATACACAAAAGGTAGACAAATTTATGCTACCGTGTTTCCCCGAAAATAAGACAGGGTCTTATTTCTTTTTTTTTTCTGAAAAATGGGTTAGGGCTTATTATCGGGGTAGGTCTCATTTTTGCCCCCACTGTATATATACCGGTATTTCTTTTTTGCCCCCCACTGAACATATATGTCTTTTTTGCCCCCACTGAACATATATGTCATTTTTTTGCCCCCCGGGCCCCTGTGCACACACAGACAAAAAATATACTTACCTCAACTCCGCTCCAGACTTCTCACCCAATTCTGTCATCCGGCATGCGCTGTGTCATCCCGTCAACCAGTGTGATCCCGGGAGACCTGGCATTGAAGTCACGTCTTGCGGGATCCTCACAGGGGAGAGGTCTTGCAGTGCCGGATAGGGTATGGGTATAGGGGTGTGTATAGGTAACTAACTGCTCAGCGCTGCATACTATAGTACGCAGCATTGCGTAGGTAGCGCCACCAGCAGAGGCCCTGACTGGCCATTAAAATCACTTGTGGGCTGCACCCCCCGGGCCTGGACCATAACCCTATTCTCAGTGTATCCTCAATGTACCTAGGGCTTATTTTTGGAGTAGGGCTTATATTTTAAGCCTACTCCAAAAACAGGGCAAAATAGCACTAGGGCTTATTATCGGGGTAGGTCTTATTTTTGGGGAAACAGGGTAGTAAATAACCTCCTCCCCCCAACGTTCCCTAATGTTCCTATGGAGCCCGGCCACAGGCAGGGACTCCATAGGATATAATTTTCAGCAGCTTTTGTTCATTCAGGAGGACAGAGGCTGCCGCACACTGCATCCGTCTCCCCGCTCCTCACCCGGGGGAACAGGAGCACGCATGGGATGTGTGGGCTTCCAAGCTTTTGTGCCTACAAACGCCGGTCACATTTGGGAAAACCAGTGGTCGTGAACATTGGGCCCGGGTGTCTGCAGTGTGAAACAGCAGGCACCTGGTTGACTGCTCCACTCTGGAGCAGTGCCAACTTTAAAGACTCGGTAACGGGTTAATATTACCCACATGTCTACTCGCTCCCTCTACTTTGGGGTCTCCTGGTCTCACTGACATATGATGTGCTCACCTCCTCTACTTCCAGGTCTTCTGACCTCAAAGACATATGATGTGCTCACCTCCTCTACTTCCAGGTCTTCTGACCTCAAAGACATATGATGTGCTCACCTCCTCTACTTCCAGGTCTGCTGGCCTCAAAGACATATGATGTGCTCACCTCCTCTACTTCCAGGTCTGCTGGCCTCAAAGACATATGATGTGCTCGCCTCCTCTACTTCCAGGTCTTCTGACCTCAAAGACATATGATGTGCTCACCTCCTCTACTTCCAGGTCTTCTGACCTCAAAGACATATGATGTGCTCACCTCCTCTACTTCCAGGTCTTCTGACCTCAAAGACATATGATGTGCTCGCCTCCTCTACTTCCGGGTCTGCTGGCCTCAAAGACATGTGATGTGTTCGCCTCCTCTACTTCCGGGTCTGCTGGCCTCACTGACATATGATGTGCTTGGCTCCTCTACTTCTGGGTCTCCTGGTCTCACTGACATGTGATGTGTTCGCCTCCTCTACTTCCGGGTCTTCTGACCTCACTGACATGTGATGTGTTCGCCTTTTCTACTTCCGGGTCTGCTGGCCTCACTGACATGTGATGTGTTCGCCTCCTCTACTTCCGGGTCTTCTGACCTCACTGACATGTGATGTGCTCGCCTCCTCTACTTCCGGGTCTGCTGGCCTCACTGACATGTGATGTGTTCGCCTCCTCTACTTCCGGGTCTTCTGACCTCACTGACATGTGATGTGTTCGCCTCCTCTACTTCCGGGTCTTCTGACCTCACTGACATGTGATGTGTTTCGCCTCCTCTACTTCCAGGTCTGCTGGCCTCACTGACATGTGATGTGTTCGCCTCCTCTACTTCCGGGTCTGCTGGCCTCTCTGACATGTGATGTGTTTGGCTCCTCTACTTCTGGGTCTGCTGGCCTCACTGACATATGATGTGCTTGGCTCCTCTACTTCTGGGTCTGCTGGCCTCACTGACATATGATGTGCTTGGCTCCTCTACTTCTGGGTCTGCTGGCCTCACTGACATATGATGTGCTTGGCTCCTCTACTTCTGGGTCTGCTGGCCTCACTGACATATGATGTGCTTGGCTCCTCTACTTCTGGGTCTGCTGGCCTCACTGACATGTGATGTGCTCGCCTCCTCTACTTTCGGGTCTCCTGGTCTCACTGACATATGATGTGTTCGCCTCCTCTACTTCTGGGTCTTCTGACCTCACTGACATGTGATGTGCTCGCCTTTTCTACTTCTGGGTCTGCTGGCCTCACTGACATATGATGTGCTTGGCTCCTCTACTTTCGGGTCTCCTGGTCTCACTGACATGTGATGTGTTCGCCTCCTCTACTTCCAGGTCTGCTGGCCTCACTGACATGTGATGTGTTTGGCTCCTCTACTTCTGGGTCTGCTGGCCTCACTGACATGTGATGTGTTCGCCTCCTCTACTTCCGGGTCTGCTGGCTTCACTGTCATGTGATGTGTTTGGCTCCTCTACTTCCGGGTCTGCTGGTCTCACTGACATGTGATGTGTTTGGCTCCTCTACTTCCGGGTCTGCTGGTCTCACTGACATGTGATGTGCTCGCCTCCTCCACTTCCGGGTCTTCTGACCTCACTGACATGTGATGTGCTCGTCTCCTCCACTTCCAGGTCTTCTGACCTCACTGACATATGATGTGCTCGCCTCCTCTACTTCCGGGTCTGCTTTCCTCACTGACATATGATGTGCTCGACTCCTTTACTTCCGGGTCTGCTGGCCTCACTGACATGTGATGTGTTCGCCTCCTCTACTTCCGGGTCTTCTGACCTCACTGACATGTGATGTGTTCGCCTCCTCTACTTCCGGGTCTTCTGACCTCACTGACATGTGATGTGCTCCTCTCCTCTACTTCCGGGTCTGCTTTCCTCACTGACATATGATGTGCTCGCCTCCTCCACTTCCAGGTCTACTGACCTCACTGACATGTGATGTGTTCGCCTCCTCTACTTCCGGGTCTGCTTTCCTCACTGACATGTGATGTGCTCACCTCCTCTACTTCCAGGTCTGCTGGTCTCACTGACATGTGATGTGCTCGCCTCCTCCACTTCCAGGTCTACTGACCTCACTGACATATGATGTGCTCACCTCCTCTACTTCCGGGTCTTCTGACCTCACTGACATGTGATTGTGCTCGACTCCTCTACTTCCGGGTCTGCTTTCCTCACTGACATGTGATGTGCTCACCTCCTCTACTTCCGGGTCTTCTGACCTCACTGACATGTGATGTGCTCACCTCCTCTACTTCCGGGTCTTCTGACCTCACTGACATGTGATGTGCTCACCTCCTCTACTTCCAGGTCTGCTGGTCTCACTGACATATGATGTGCTCGACTCCTCTACTTCCAGGTCTGCTTTCCTCACTGACATATGATGTGCTCGCCTCCTCCGCTTCCAGGTCTACTGACCTCACTGACATGTGATGTGCTCACCTCCTCTACTTCCGGGTCTTCTGACCTCACTGACATGTGATGTGCTCGCCTCCTCTACTTCCAGGTCTACTGACCTCACTGACATATGATGTGCTCACCTCCTCTACTTCCGGGTCTTCTGACCTCACTGACATGTGATGTGCTCGCCTCCTCTACTTCCAGGTCTACTGACCTCACTGACATGTGATGTGCTCACCTCCTCTACTTCCGGGTCTGCTTTCCTCACTGACATGTGATGTGCTCGCCTCCTCCACTTCCAGGTCTACTGACCTCACTGACATGTGATGTGCTCACCTCCTCTACTTCCGGGTCTTCTGACCTCACTGACATGTGATGTGCTCGCCTCCTCTACTTCCAGGTCTTCTGACCTCACTGACATGTGATGTGCTCACCTCCTCTACTTCCAGGTCTTCTGACCTCACTGACATGTGATGTGCTCACCTCCTCTACTTCCGGGTCTTCTGACCTCACTGACATGTGATGTGCTCGACTCCTCTACTTCCAGGTCTGCTTTCCTCACTGACATGTTTTTTTTTGTTTTTTTTTTTTTTTTAGCCCGAGGAGCGTGCTTACAAAAACCAAGTGCAACAAAATCGTGCAGCGTGCCACACAAAAACATGCCCAAGGCTACGGTCCATCGCAGGCCCTCTTCCAAAGAAGAAGGGCCCCCCAGAACCTTCCTCATCCCTCCGGGCCAGAAGGCACCTGCAAGGGACTCGGACAAAATGGTGACTCCCAGCCAAAGCCGGGTGTACACCCAAATGGGCAACCCTCAGCCAAAGCCAAGGGTACGCCCCATCTGTGCTCCGGCTTTCTCTCCCAGGCGCCACCCCGGGTGAGTCAGCACGGAGCTCAACAACAGGCTGGTCTCCCCCCGAAAGGGGAGACCATGGGGTTTGCAGGGGAGTGCGGAACCGGGATGGCCACACACACTCCCCCTAGACCTCAAGGGGGGTACCCATAAGGGCGCCGTAACCCTCGAAATCCTGTGACACACAACCTGGAAAGTGAACACACAGTGACATAAAAAATAAATAAATAAGTGAATGAGTGCCTAAAATAAGGCCCGGTCATTCGGCCGGAATAAAAAATTCCTCTTTTGTTCAGTCCAGGCAAGCCGAACCGGGCAAAGAGAGGTGTGTGCTCAAAAGTAAGAAAGGAAGTGCTGTGCAAATGTGCCTTGAAGCTCAGTGGGATCCCACCCCCAGTGAGTTCAGGCACCCCAGGGTCACCACTCCTGGGGCACTTCTGCACCTCGGGCTTTCAAACTACCCGGCCCTCCGGCATAAGATCCGTATACCTCCTGGTCACATAGCCTGGGGCCCGGAGGCTCAGAGGCTCCGGCCGTCCACCAAGGAGGTTCCACGTGCCTCTCCATCCTACAGTCTGACTGCCCAAGATTACAGCCAGAACTGATAAGAACAGATACTACACTTGATCTTAGCCAAAAGGCCAAGAAGCGAGAAGCTTTCCTCACTGACATGTAATGTGTTTGCAGAGAGAGTCAAGGCAAGCAGGCAGGGATTAAACAGTGGAGTTCAAAATACAAGCACGGGTCAGGTACACAGGATAACAAGCAGAGAAATCACCAACCTTTGCAGGACACTAGGACCTTGACACTGAGGCATCTGGGAAGGGCCTGAGCCACTTATATACATGCAGGAGGGCTAGGATTGGTCAGCGAGGTCACATGATCTAACCCATAAAGCACAGGAAGTGACACACGCCGGCCCTTAAGGAAGAGCTGCAGGGAAGAAGCAGCAAGCAGGGCCAGGGCTGAAAGGAAACTGTGGAGCAGATCCCAGAACAAACAGTACCTGCAAGGACAGAGCCCAGGACTGCAGCGGTGAGGGGGGAGGCACAGGCAGCAGATCACCGCTGAACACGGCGCCCAGGACCGCAGCGGTAAGTAGGAGAACAGTGGCCACTGTTACAGGAAAGGAGTAATAAATATAATCAACAAGGTATATCATACATAATTCCACGACGACCCCTATGTCTCTTGGGCATCCTGGAATATACTACTGTTTTGGGCACAGATTATTGTATCAGGCGCGTAAAACCATAATAATCTGCTGGACGCAGCCGGTGCCTCCCACTGCAGCTCATCTGAACACAGTGATAAGATAGGAGAAAGGCGTTAACCATAACAGAAATTGCATAGTAAAGTTTGAAGCAGTTTAGGGTATGTGGCTGGATACTCCCAGGCTCCCCAGTTGTTGTTAGGGTTGAGAGGTGGTGTGGCCAGAGCATGTGATGGCATTAAACTGCAGAAGTTAGGGTAGTCTCACTGCTCTTACCGTAAAGATTCCATAGTCTCACTGCTCTTACAGTAAAGAGTCCATAGTCTCACTGCTCATACAGTAAAGTCCATAGTCTCACTGCTCTTACAGTAAAGAGTCCATAGTCTCACTGCTCTTACAGTAAAGAGTCCATAGTCTCACTGCTCTTTACAGTAAAGAGTCATAGTCTCACTGCTCTTACAGTAAGAGTCATAGTCTCACTGCTTTACTCTTACGCCTTATAGTAAAGAGTCCATAGTCTCACTGCTCTTCAGTAAAGAGTCCATAGTCTCACTGCTCTTACAGTAAAGAGTCCATAGTCTCACTGCTCTTTAAGTAAAGATTCCATAGTCTCACTGCTCTTACCAGTAAAGATTCCATAGTCTCACTGCTCTTACAGTAAGAGTCATAGTCTCACTGCTCAGTAAAGAGTCCATAGTCTCACTGCTGCTCTTACAGTAAAGAGTCCATAGTCTCACTGCTCTTACAGTAAGAGTCCATAGTCTCACTGCTCTTACAGTAAAGAGATTCCATAGTCTCACTGCTCTTATAGTAAAGATTCCATAGCTCACTAGCTCTTACAGTAAAAGTCCATAGTCTCACTGCTCTTACAGTAAAGAGTCCATAGTCTCACTGAAGTCTATAGTTCCATAGTCTACTGCTCTTACAGTAAGAGTCCATAGTCTCACTGCTCTTACAGTAAAGAGTCCATAGTCTCACTGCTCTTATATAAAGATAGTCTCACTCTCTTATAGTAAAGTCCATAGAGTAAGAGTCATAGTTCACTGCTCTTATAGTAAAGATTCCATAGTCTCACTGCTCTTATAGTAAAGAGTCCATAGTCTCACTGCTCTTATAGTAAAGATTCCATAGTCTCACTGCTCTTACAGTAAAGAGTCCATAGTCTCACTGCTCTTACAGTAAAGAGTCATAGTCTCACTGCTCAAAGAGTCCATAGTCTCACTGCTCTCAGTAAGATTCCATAGTCTCACTCTCTTACCGTAAAGATTCCATAGTCTCACTGCTCTTACAGTAAAGAGTCCATAGTCTCACTGCTCTTACCGTAAAGAGTCCATAGTCTCACTGCTCTTAGTAAAGAGTCCATAGTCTCACTGCTCTTACAGTAAAGAGTCCATAGTCTCACTGCTCTTACCGTAAAGAGTCATAGTCTCACTGCTCTTATAGTAAAGAGTCCATAGTCTCACTGCTCTTATAGTAAAGAGTCCATAGTCTCACTGCTCTTACCGTAAAGAGTCCATAGTCTCACTGCTCTTACAGTAAAGAGTCGCATAGTCTCACTGCTCTTATAGTAAAGAGTCATAGTCTCACTGTTCTTACAATAAAGAGTCCATAGTCCTCACAGCTCTACAGTAAAGAGTCCATAGTCTCACTGCTCTTACAGAAAGAGTCCATAGTCTCACTGTTTATAGTAAGAGTCCATAGTCTCACTGCCTCTTACCGTAAAGAGTACCATAGTCTCACTGCTCTTACAGAAGTAGTCCATAGTCTCACTGCTCTTACAGTAAAGAGTCCATAGTCTCACTGCTCTTACCGTAAAGAGTCATAGTCTCACTGCTCTTACAGTAAAGAATCCATAGTCTCACTGCTCTTACAGTAAGAGTCCATAGTCTCACTGCTCTTACAGTAAAGAGTCCATAGTCTCACTGCTCTTACAGTAAGAGTCCATAGTCTCACTGCTCTTACAGTAAAGAGTCCATAGTCTCACTGCTCTTAACCGTAAAGAGTCATAGTCTCACTGCTCTTACAGTAAAGAGTCCATAGTCTCACTGCTCTTACGTAAAGAGTCCATAGTCTCACTGCTCTTACAGTAAAAGAGTCCATAGTCTCACTGCTCTTACAGTAAAGAGTCCATAGTCTCACTGCTCTTACAGTAAAGAGTCCATAGTCTCACTGCTCTTACAGTAAGTAGTCCATAGTCTCACTCTCTTACAGTAAAGAGTCCATAGTCTCACTGCTCTTACAGTAAGAGTCCATAGTCCTCACTGCTCTTACAGTAAAGAGTCCATAGTCTCACTGCTCTTACAGTAAAGAGTCCATAGTCTCACTGCTCTTACATAAAGAGTCCATAGTCTCACTGCTCTCCGTAAAGAGTCCATAGTCTCACCTGCTCTTACAGTAAGAGTCCATAGTCTCACTGTCTTACCGTAAAGCCATAGTCCACTGTCTTACAGTAAGAATCCATAGTCTCACTGCTTTACAGTAAGATCCCATACTCTCACCTGCTCTCTTACAGTAAAGAGTCCATAGTCTCACTGCTCTTACAGTAAGAGTCCATGTCTCACTGCTCTTACCGTAAGAGTCCATAGTCTCACTGCTCTTACAGTAAAGAGTCCATAGTCTCACTGCTCTTACCGTAAAGAGTCCATAGTCTCACTGCTCTTACAGTAAAGAGTCCATAGTCTCACTGCTCTTACCGTAAAGAGTCCATAGTCTCACTGCTCTTACCGTAAAGAGTCCATAGTCTCACTGCTCTTATAGTAAAGAGTCCATAGTCTCACTGCTCTTATAGTAAAGAGTCCATAGTCCTCACTGCTCTTACCGTAAAGAGTCCATAGTCTCACTGCTCTTACAGTAAAGAGTCCATAGTCTCACTGCTCTTACCGTAAAGAGTCCATAGTCTCACTGCTCTTATAGTAAAGAGTCCATAGTCTCACTGCTCTTACAGTAAAGAGTCCATAGTCTCACTGCTCTTATAGTAAAGAGTCCATAGTCTCACTGTTCTTACAATAAAAGAGTCCATAGTCTCGCTGCTCTTATAGTAAAGAGCCATAGTCTCACTGCTCTTACAGTAAAGAGTCCATAGTCTCACTGCTCTTACAGTAAAGAGTCCATAGTCTCACTGCTCTTACAGTAAAGAGTCCACAGTCTTGCTGCTCTTACAGTAAAGAGTCCATAGTCTCACTGCTCTTACAGTAAAGAGTCCATAGTCTTGCTGCTCTTACAGTAAAGAGTCCATAGTCTCACTGCTCTTACAGTAAATAGTCCATAGTCTCACTGCTCTTATAGTAAAGAGTCCATAGTGTCACTGCTCTTACAGTAAAGAGTCCATAGTCTCACTGCTCTTACAGTAAAGAGTCCATAGTCTCACTGCTCTTACAGTAAAGAGTCCATAGTCTTGCTGCTCTTACAGTAAAGAGTCCATAGTCTCGCTGTTCTTACAGAAAAGAGTCCATAGTCTCACTGCTCTTACAGTAAATAGTCCATAGTCTCACTGCTCTTACAGTAAAGAGTCCATAGTCTCACTGCTCTTACAGTAAAGAGCCCACAGTCTCACTGCTCTTACAGTAAAGAGTCCATAGTCTCACTGCTCTTACAGTAAATAGTCCATAGTCTCACTGCTCTTACAGTAAATAGTCCATAGTCTCACTGCTCTTACAGAAAAGAGTCCATAGTCTCACTGCTCTTACAGTAAATAGTCCACAGTCTCGCTGATTTTTACAGTAAATAGTCCATAGTCTCGCTGCTCTTACAGTAAAGAGTCCATAGTCTCACTGCTCTCACAGTAAAGAGTCTATAGTCTCGCTGCTCTTACAGTAGAGTCCGTACTCTCGCTGCTTTTACAGTTAAGAGTCCATAGTCTCACTGCTCTCACAGAAAAGAGTCCATAGTCTCACTGCTCACAGTAAAGAGTCCATAGTCTCACTGCTCTTACAGTAAAGAGTCCATAGTCTCGCTGCTCTTACAGTAAAGAGTCCATAGTCTCACTGCTCTTATAGTATAGTCCATAGTCTCACTGTTCTTACAATAAAGAGTCCATGGTCTTACTGCTCTTACTGTAAAGAGTCCATGGTCTTACTGCTCTTACAGTAAAGAGTCCATAGTCTCGCTGCTCTTACAGTAAAGAGTCCATAGTCTCACTGCTCTTACAGTAAAGAGTTCATAGTCTCACCGCTCTTACAGTAGAGTTCCATAGTCTCACTGCTTTGACAGTAAAGAGTCCATAGTCTCACTGTTCCTACAGTATAGAGTCCATAGTGTAACTGCTCGTACAGTAAAGAGCTCATAGTCTCACTGCTCTTACAGTAAAGAGTTCATAGTCTCACTGCTCTTACAGTAAAGAGTCCATAGTCTCACTGCTTTGACAGTAAAGAGTCCACAGCCTCACTGCTCTTTACAGTAAAGAATCCACAGTCTCACTGCTCTTACAGTAAACAGTCCATAGTCTCACTGCTCTAACAGTAAAGAATTCATAGTCTCATTGCTCTTACAGTAAATCATCCATAGTGTCACTGCTCTTACAGTAAAGAGTCCATAATCTCGCTGCTCTTACAGTAAATCCATATTCTCACTACTCTTACAGTAAAGTGTCCATAGTCTCCCTGCTCTTACAGTAAAGAGTCCATAGTCTCACTGCTCTTACAGTAGAGTCCATAGTCTCACTGCTCTTACAGTAAAGAGTCCATAGTCTCACTGGTCTTACAGTAAAGAGTCTACAGTCTCGCTGCTCTTAAAGTAAAGAGTCCAAAGTCTTACTGCTCTTACTGTAAAGAGTCCATAGTCTCACTGTTCTTACAGTAAAGAGGTAAAGAGTCTATAGTCTCGCTGCTCTTACAGTAAAGAGTCCATAGTCTCACTGCTCTTACAGTATAGAGTCTATAGTCTCACTGCTCTTACAGTACAGTCCATAGTCTCACTGCTCTTACAGTACAGTCCATAGTCTCACTGCTCTTACAGTAAAGAGTCCATAGTCTCACTGCTCTTACAGTAAAGAGTCCATCGTCTCAGTGCTCTTACAGTAAAGAGTCTATAGTCTCGCTGCTCTTACAGTAAAGAGCTCATAGTTTCACTGCTCTTACAGTAAAGAGCTCATAGTTTCACTGCTCTTACAGTAAAGAGTCCATAGTCTCACTGCTCTTACAGTAAATCCATATTCTCACTACTCTTACAGTAAAGTGTCCATAGTCTCACTGCTCTTACAGTAGAGTAGTCCATAGTCTCACTGCTCTTACAGTAAAGAGTCCATAGTCTCACTGCTCTTACAGTAGAGTCCATAGTCTCACTGCTCTTACAGTAAAGAGTCTACAGTCTCGCTGCTCTTAAAGTAAAGAGTCCAAAGTCTTACTGCTCTTACTGTAAAGAGTCCATAGTCTCACTGCTCTTACTGTAAAGAGTCCATAGTCTCACTGTTCTTACAGTAAAGAGGTAAAGAGTCTATAGTCTCGCTGCTCTTACAGTAAAGAGTCCATAGTTTCACTGCTCTTACAGTAAAGAGCTCATAGTTTCACTGCTCTTACAGTAAAGAGTCCATAGTCTCACTGCTCTTACAGTAAAGAGTCCATAGTCTCACTGCTCTTACAGTAAAGAGTCCATCGTCTCAGTGCTCTTACAGTAAAGAGTCTATAATCTCGCTGCTCTTACAGTAAAGAGCTCATAGTTTCACTGCTCTTACAGTAAAGAGTCCATAGTCTTACTGCTCTTATAGTAAAGAGTCCATAGTCTCACTGCTCTTACAATAAAGAGTCCATAGTCTCGCTGCTCTTACAGTAAAGAGTCCATAGTCTCACTGCTCTTACAGTAAGGAGTCTATAATCTCGCTGCTCTTACAGTAAAGTCTATAATCTCGCTGCTCTTACAGTAAAGAGCTCATAGTCTCACTGCTCTTACAATAAAGAGTCCATAGTCTCTCTGCTCTTACAGTAAAGAGTCCATAGTCTCACTGCTCTTACAGTAAAGAGTCCATAGTCTCACTGCTCTTACAGTAAAGAGTCCATAGTCTCGCTGCTCTTACAGTAAAGAGTCCATAGTCTCGCTGCTCTTACAGTAAAGAGTCCATAGTCTCGCTGCTCTTACAGTAAAGAGTCCATAGTCTTGCTGCTCTTACAGTAAAGAGTCCATAGTCTCGCTGCTCTCACAGTAAAGAGTCCACAGTCTCACTGCTCTTACAGTAAAGAGTCCATAGTCTCACTGCTCTAACAGTAAAGAGTCCATAGTCTCACTGCTCTCACAGTAAAGAGTCCATAGTCTCACTGCTCTAACAGTAAAGAGTCCATAGTCTCCCTGCTCTTACAATAAAGAGTCCATAGTCTCACTGCTCTCACAGTAAAGAGTCCATAGTCTTGCTGCTCTTACAGTAAAAGAGTCCATAGTCTCGCTGCTCTTACAGTAAAGAGTCCATAGTCTCACTGCTCTTACAGTAAAGAGTCCATAGTCTCACTGCTCTCACAGTAAAGAGTCCATAGTCTCGCTGCTCTTACAGTAAAGAGTCCATAGTCTCTCTGCTCTTACAGTAAAGAATCCATAGTCTCACTGCTCTTACAGTAAAGAGTCCATAGTCTCGCTGCTCTTACAGTAAAAGAGTCCATAGTCTCGCTTGCTCTTACAGTAAAGAGTCCATAGTCTCGCTGCTCTTACAGTAAAGAAGTCCATCAGTCTCGCTGCTCTTACAGTAAAGAGTCCATAGTCTCACTGCTCTTACAGTAAAGAGTCCATAGTCTCGCTGCTCTTACAGTAAAGAGTCCATAGTCTCACTGCTCTCACAGTAAGAGTCCATAGTCTCACTGCTCTTACAGTAAAGAGTCCATAGTCTCGCTGCTCTTATAGTAAAGAGTCCATAGTCTCGCTGCTCTTACAGTAAAAGAGTCCATAGTCTCGCTGCTCTACAGTAAAGTGTCCCATAGTCTCACTGCTCTTACATTAAAGAGTCCATAGTCTCGCTGCTCTTATAGTAAAGAGTCCATAGTCTCGCTGCTCTTATAGTAAAGAGTCCATAGTCTCGCTGCTCTTACAGTAAAGAGTCCATAGTCTCACTGCTCTTACAGTAAAGAGTCCATAGTCTCGCTGCTCTCACAGTAAAGAGTCCAGTCTCACTGCTCTTACAGTATAGAGTCCATAGTCTCTCTGCTCTAACACTAAAGAGTCCATAGTCTCACTGCTCTTACAGTAAAGAGTCCATAGTCTCACTGCTCTTACAATAAAGAGTCCATAGTCTCACTGCTCTTACAGTAAAGAGTCCATAATCTCACTGCTCTTACAGTAAAGAGTCCATAGTCTCACTGCTCTTACAGTAAAGTGTCCATAGTCTCACTGCTCTTACAGTAAAGTGTCCATAGTCTCACTGCTCTTACAGTAAAGAGTCCATAGTCTCGCTGCTCTTACAGTAAAGTGTCCATAGTCTCACTGCTCTTACAGTAAAGAGTCCATAGTCTCGCTGCTCTTATAGTAAAGAGTCCATAGTCTCGCTGCTCTTATAGTAAAGAGTCCATAGTCTCACTGCTCTTATAGTAAAGAGTCCATAGTCTCGCTGCTCTTATAGTAAAGAGTCCATAGTCTCGCTGCTCTTACAGTAAAGAGTCCATAGTCTCACTGCTCTTACAGTAAAGAGTCCATAGTCTCGCTGCTCTTATAGTAAAGAGTCCATAGTCCCGCTGCTCTTACAGTCTAGTAAGAGCAGCGGTGGCAGTGCTTACACTATACACTATAGGAAAAGGTGCCGAACTCTGGTGGCTACGACTACGTGAACGCACATAGGCTGGTGCTCGTAACCAGCAACCAGGGTGGTCGTAACTGATCGTGGAAACGAGCAGTGTATAATGTGATGGAAAAATGAATCCAATCAGGAAAGGAAGCAACATGGAGGATCACAAGATATAGGAAGGCCCCAGTATTATCTTCTCTATGTGATAAATGGTATTTACTGAAGTGACAAAACCCCTTTAAGGAGGACCTGACCTCTCCCCTCCCTGCGGTGGTAACACTCTGCATTCCCCATGTAATTTCTACCAGATGTTATGAATTGCCAGCAGGGTGCAGTCACAGTACAGATGGGTGTTACCAGTTGGGGGTGTGCCTCTGCGTTAGTCTGACACATGCAGCACTGATTGGACAGAGTCAGACACACCTGCTACTGGTAACACCCAGCAGTACCTTCACTGCAGACTGCTGACAATCTATTTGTAAACTTCTAGCAGTAATAATAGAGGAACAGCACAACGCTTCAGAACGGTGTGACATGGGGAATGCAAGTAGTTAATAAAACAGACATGTCAGGAGAGGGAAGAGATTCATCTCTGTCCTAGGTCATCCAGCAGAGGGTCTGAGGCTTGTCTGCAGAGCTTACTATCCACATCATCTCTTGTGTGTGGCACTGAGGATGAGAATCTCCATCACCTTCTAAGTTCCTACATTCATGAAGAATCTTCCAGGCGTCTCCTCTCCTGACCCTCTCCCTCTATTTTCTTAACCCTCCAGAACGACAAATGATTCTTTCCCGAGGAGGTGCTGGAGCAGAGAACGTCAGTAAAACGGATGGCGAGAAGCGTGACAAGCAGAGGAAGAACTCCACTTCCCTCAGTAATGAGTTCATTTACAACCGCACGGAGCTGTCACCTCCCAATGTTCCCGGAGTGCCGGGAGTCTCAGCCATGACAAGTGATGGCGCGGTGAGCTCCATCGCAGGCCGCGCACATAACTCACAGCTTCAGGTTTATTATCCCGCTGACTGGTGCATAAACATCTCACCCCAGCGTCGTCGGGTAGTGGGAGATCTCTGATCGCAGTCCCCCACAGAGGAACACGAGCCCAATAGAAGATCCCACAGTGTGTGGCCCCTCAATAACCACAGGGCCCCGCATTGAAGGTTTAGACCCTGGAACTGAAAAACAAGCCAGGCCGAGCACGGAACAAAACCGCACAATGAGATCGGCAGCTGCGACTTCCACACGGACTCTACTGAGGATCAGTGATAAGGGGCCAGCCCCCCAAAATACAGGACTGATCAGAAGTGTGGAGAAAGCCCAGGAACCCCCCAAAAACTCTAAATAAAATACAAACTGATGTTACAAAGGATAGCCTCACATCATGGTCACCGCGGCTTCATCACGAGGTGCTCTACTCTGGTGCATCAAGCAACCCTAATGAACCTTCATCTGGGATAAATCACCTCCAAGAGGCTCGAACCGGAGGAAAACAGACCAAGAATGATATCTGCAGAATGGAGTAACATGGTCACCTTAACATACACCAATCTCCAACAAATGGTACAGCCTTTCCATGGTCCCTCCTGGGTGTCCTCCTCCTCTGCAGTCTTCCAGTGGTACATCCCATATGTCCTCCTCCTCCACAGTCTTCCAGTAGTACATCCCATGTGTCCTCCTCCTCCGCAGTCTTCCAGTAGTACATCCCATGTGTCCCCCTCCTCTGCAGTCTTCCAGTAGTACATCCCATGTGTCCTCCTCCTCCACAGTCTTCCAGTAGTACATCCCATGTGTCCTCCTCCTCCGCAGTCTTCCAGTAGTACATCCCATGTGTCCCCCTCCTCTGCAGTCTTCAGTAGTACATCCCATGTGTCCTCTCCTCCACAGTCTTCCAGTAGTACATCCCATGTGTCCTCCTCCTCCACAGTCTTCCAGTAGTACATCCCATGTGTCCTCCTCCTCCGCAGTCTTCCAGTAGTACATCCCATGTGTCCCCCTCCTCTGGCAGTCTTCCAGTAGTACATTCCCATGTGTCCTCCTCCTCCTCTGCAGTCTTCCAGTAGTACATCCCATGTGTCCTCCTCCTCCTCCTCTGCAGTCTTCCAGTAGTACATTCCCATGTGTCCTCCTCCTCTGCAGTCTTCCAGTAGTACATCCCATGTCCTTCCCTCTGCAGTTTCAGTAGTAATCCCATGTCCTCCTCCTCTGCAGTCTTCCAGTAGTACATCCCATGTGTCCTTCTCCTCTGCAGTCTTCCAGTAGTACATCCCATGTGTCCTCCTCCTCTGCAGTCTTCCAGTAGTACATCCATGTGTCCCCCTCCTCTGCAGTCTTCCAGTTAGTACATCCCATGTGTCCCCCTCCTCTGCAGTCTTCCAGTAGTACTCCATGTGTCCCCCTCCTCTGCAGTCTTCCAGTAGTACATCCCATGTGTCCTCCTCCTCTGCAGTCTTCCAGTAGTACATCCCATGTGTCCTCCCTCCTCTCAGTTTCCAGTAGTACATCCATGTGTCTCTCTCTCTGCACGTTCAGTATACATCCCCATGTGTCCCCCTCCTCTGCAGTCTTCCAGTAGTAAATCCCATGTGTCCTCCTCCTCCTTTGCAGTCTTTCCAGTAGTAAATCCCATGTGTCCTCCTCCTCCTTTGCAGTCTTCCAGTACTACATTCCATGTGTCCTCCTCCTCTGCAGTCTTCAGTAGTACATCCATGTATCCCTCCTCCTCCTCTGCAGTCTTCCAGAACTACATTCCATGTGTCCTCCTCCTCCTTTGCAGTCTTCCAGTAGTACATCCCATGTATCCTCCTCCTCCTCTGCAGTCTTCCAGAACTACATCCCATGTGTCCTCCTCCTCTGCAGTCTTCCAGTAGTACATCCATGTGTCCCCCTCCTCTGCAGATCTTCGCGTAGTACATCCCATGTTCCTCCTCCTCTGCAGTCTTCCAGTAGTACATCCATGTATCCTCCTCCTTCCTCTGCAGTCTTCCAGTAGTACATTCATGTGTCCTCCTCCTCCTCCTCTGCAGTCTTCCAGTAGTACATCCCATGTGTCCTCCTCCTCTGCAGTCTTCCAGTAGTACATCCCATGTGTCCCCCTCCTCTGCAGTCTTCCAGTAGTACATCCCATGTGTCCTCCTCCTCCTCTGCAGTCTTCCAGTAGTACATCCCATGTCCTCCTCCTCCTTCTGCCAGTCTTCCAGTAGTACTCCCATTTCCAGCTGTCATCCTCCTCTCCTCTGCAGTCTTCCAGTAGTACATCCCATGTGTCCTCCTCCTCCTCTGCAGTCTTCCAGTAGTACATCCCATGTGTCCTCCTCCTCCTTCTGCAGTCTTCCAGTAGTACATCCCCATGTGTCTTCCTCCTCCTCTGCAGTCTTCCAGTAGTACATCCATGTGTCCTCCTCCTCTGCAGTCTTCCAGTTAGTACATCCATGTGTGTCCTCCTCCTCCTCTGCAGTCTTCCAGTAGTACATTCCCATGTGTCCTCCTCCTCTGCAGTCTTCCAGTACTACATCCCATGTCTTCCTCCTCCTCCTCTGCAGTTTTTCCAGTAGTACAATCCCATGTGTCCTCCTCCGCAGTCTTCCAGTAGTACATCCCATCGTCCTCTACACCTCCTCTGCAGTCTTCCAGTACTACATCCCATGTCTCCTCCTCCTCCTCTGCAGTTTTCCAGTAGTACATCCTATGTGTCCTCCCTCCCTCTGCAGTCTTCCAGTAGTACATCCCATGTACCCTCCTCCTCCTCTGCAGTCTTCCCAGTAGTACATCCCATATGTCCTCCTCCTCTGCAGTCTTCCAGTAGTACATCCCATGTGTCCCCCTCCTCTGCAGTCTTCCAGTAGTACATCCCATGTGTCCTCCTCCTCCTCTGCAGTCTTCCAGTAGTACATCCCATGTATCCTCCTCCTCCTTTGCAGTCTTCCAGTAGTACATCGCCATGTTCCTCCTCCTCCTCTGCAGTCTTTTCCAGAAGTACATCCCATGTGTCCTTCCTCCTCTGCAGTCTTCCAGTAGTACATCCCATGTGTCCCCTCCTCTGCAGTCTTCCTTCCAGTAGTACATCCCATGTGTCCTCCTCCCTGCAGTCTTCAGTAGTAATCCCATGTGTGCAGTCTTCCAGTAGTACATCCCATGTGTCCCCTCCTCCTCTGCAGTCTTCCAGTAGTACATCCCATGTATCCTCCTCCTCCTCTGCAGTCTTCCAGTAGTACATCCCATGTGTCCTCCTCCTCTGCAGTCTTCCAGTAGTACATCCCATGTGTCCTCCTCCTCTGCAGTCTTCCAGTAGTACATCCCATGTGTCCTCCTCCTCCGCAGTTTCCAGTAGTACATCCCAGTCTCCTACTCCTCCTCTGCAGTCTTTAGCAGTCCCATGTGTCCTCCTCCTCTGCAGTCTTCCAGTAGTCCCACATCCCATGTGTCCTCTCTCTCCTGCAGCTCTTCCAGTAGCCCATGTGTCCTTCTCCTCTGCAGTCTTCCAGTAGTACATCCCATGTGTCCTCCTCCTCCTCTGCATCTTTTCCAGTAGTACATCCATGTGTCCTCCTCCTCTGCAGTCTTCCAGTATCATCCCATGTGTCCCCTTCTCTGCAGTCTTCCCTCACCCCTCTTCTGCAGTCTTCCCAGTAGTACATCCCATGTGTTCCTCAGGTCCTCCAGTAGCATCCATGTGTCCTCCTCCTCTGCAGTCTTCCAGTAGTACATCCATGTGTCCTCCTCCTCCTCTGCAGTCTCCAGTAGTAAATCCCATGTGTCCTCCTCCTCTGCAGTCTTCCAGTAGTAATCCCATGTGTCCTCCTCCTCTGCAGTCTTCCAGTAGTAAATCCCATGTGTCCTCCTCCTCTGCAGTCTTCCAGTAGTACATCCATGTGTCCTCCTCCTTTGCAGTCTTCAGAAGTACATCCCTGTGTCCCCCTCCTCTGCAGTCTTCCAGTAGTCCCATGTGTCCCCTCCTCCTCTGCAGTCTTCCAGTAGTGTGTCCTCCCCTGCCTTCAGTGCAGTCCCTTCAGTAGTATACATCCCAGTGTCCTCCTCCTCTGCAGTCTTCCAGTAGTATACTCCCATGTGTCCCCCTCCCCTTGCAGTCTTCCAGTATACATCCCATGTGTCCTTCCTCCTCTGCAGTCTTCCAGTATACATCCCATGTGTCCTCCTCCTTTGCAGTCTTTCAGAAGTACATCCATGTGTCCTCCTCCTCTGCAGTCTTCCAGTAGTACATCCCATGTGTCCTCCTCCTCTGCAGTCTTCCAGTAGATACATCCCATGTGTCCTCCTCCTCCTCTGCGTCTTCAGTAGTACATCCCATGGTCCCCTCCTCCTCTCTGCAGTTTCCCAGAGTTACATCCCATGTGTCCCCCCTCCTCTGCAGTCTTCCAGTAGTACATCTCTTGCATAGTGTCTCCTCCTCTGCAGTCTTCCAGTAGTACATCCCATGTGTCCCCCTCCTGCAGTCTTCCAGTAGTACATCCCATGTGTCCCCCTCCTCCTGCAGTGCTTTCCAGAGTACATCCCATGTGTCCTCCTCTGCAGTCTTCCAGTAGTTTACATCCCCCCCTCCTCTGCAGTCTTCAGTAGTACATCCATGTGTCCCCTCCTCTGTAGTCTTCCAGTAGTACATCCCATGTGTTCCTCCTCCTCTGCAGTCTTCCAATAGTACATCCCATGTGTCCTCCTCCTCTGCAGTCTTCCAGTAGTACATCCCATGTCTCCTCCTCCTCTGCAGTCTTCCAGTAGTACATCCCATGTCTCTCCTCCTCTCCAGTATTCCAGTAGTACAACATTCCCATGTGTCCTCCTCCTCTTGCAGTCTTCCAGTATACATCCCATGTGTCCCTCCTGCCTCTCAGTCTTCCAGTGTACATTTTCATGTCTCCTCCTCCTCCTCTAAGTCTTCCAGTAGTACATCCCATGTGTCCTAGTCCTCCTCTGCAGT
>ONZH01003464.1:0-29018 GCA_900303285.1 Rhinella marina | reverse complement strand
ATAAATCCATACACCATTCTGTTAATATACAGTATAATCCATACAACCATGCTGTAAATATACAGTATATTCATACACCAGCTGTATAATATACAGTAACCGTACACCATATTGTATAATATACAGTATAATCCATACACCATGCTGTATAATATACAGTATAATCCATACACCATGTCCTAAAATATACATTATAATCCATACACCATGCTGTATAATATACAGTATAATCCATACACCATGCCGTATAATATACAGTATAATCCACATACAGTGTAACCCCTGCACCATCTCGTATAATAAGGTATAATTTATACACCATGCTGTGTAATATACATTATAACCCCTGCACCATCTCATATAATACAGTATAATCCATACACCATGCCGTATAATATACAGTATAATCCATACACCATGCCGTATAATATACAGTATAATCCATACACCATGACGTATACTATACAGTATAATCCATACACCATGCTGTATAATATACAGTATAATCCATACACCATTCTGTATAATATACAGTATAATCCATACACCATGCTGTATAATATAGAGTATAATCCATACACCATTCTGTATAATATACAGTATAATCCATACACCATGCTGTATAATATACAGTATAATTCATACACCATGCTGTATAATATACAGTATAATCCGTACACCATATTGTATAATATACAGTATAATCCATACACCATGCTGTATAATATACAGTATAATCCATACACCATGTCCTAAAATATACATTATAATCCATACACCATGCTGTATAATATACAGTATAATCCATACACCATGCTGAATAATATACAGTATAATTCATACACCATGCTGTATAATATACAGTATAATCCATACAACATATTGTATAATATACAGTATAATCCATACACCATGCTGTATAATATACAGTATAATCCATACACCATGCTGTATAATATACAGTATAATTCATACACCATGCTGTATAATATACAGTATAATCCGTACACCATATTGTATAATATACAGTATAATCCCTACACCATGCTGTATAGTATACAGTATAATCCATACACCATGTCCTAAAATATACATTATAATCCATACACCATGCTGTATAATATACAGTATAATCCATACACCATGCTGTATAATATACAGTATAATTCATACACCATGCTGTATAATATACAGTATAATCCGTACACCATATTGTATAATATACAGTATAATCCATACACCATGCTGTATAATATACAGTATAATCCATACACCATGCTGTATAATATACAGTATAGTTCATAAACCATGTCCTAAAATATACATTATAATCCATACACCATGCTGTATAATATACAGTATAGTTCATAAACCATGCCATACAATATATAGCATAACCCCACAGTGTAGGTGTTATACTGTATATTGTACGGCATGGTGTATGGATTATACTGTATATTATACGGCATGGTGTATGGATTATATTGTATATTATACAGCATGGTGTACGGTTTTTACTGTATATTATACAGCATGGTGTACGGATTATACTGTACATATACAGCATGGTGTATGGATACTGTATATTATACAGCATGGTGTATGGATTATACTGTATATTGTACAATATGGTGTATGGATTATACTGATTATTATACGGCATGGTGTATGGATTATACTGTATATTGTACAATATGGTGTATGGATTATACTGCATATTATACAGAATGGTGTATGGATTATACTGTACATTATACAGCATGGTGTATGGATTATACTGTATATTATACAGCATGGTGTATGGAATATAATGTACATTGTACTGTTCTGACACCCTCAATCCGTCTGTGTGAACTAGTTGTCAGACAGCTAAACTCTTTCCTATCAATTCATTGAGCTGGACGCAGGGAGGTCCTTTTCAACTTTTATTAATAGGATCAGTGTAAAACTACAAGAAAATAACAGTATTCAGTATAAAGTATACAGCATATCTGAGTACATGACATTATGTAAGATACATGGATTATATAGCATAGTGAATGGAAGGGACAGCTGCAAGACAGAAGAGATAGCTCAGAAGACATGAGCACTAGAAAGCTATTAGTGACAATACAGGGAATTGTAGTAACTCACCGACTGTGCTATGATGAGGAAAACAACAGAAAACTAACTGTCTAATGAACAGACATAGTGTGACTCAGCCTTGCCTGTGAAAAGATGGCTGCTGAAGAGAAAGGGGGCCGGGCTAAAACAAGGCCTGATGGGAGCTACGGAGCCTTGAGAAGGACAATGTTAGTCAGCATAGAAACATTTAGGCAGAATAAATGAAGCTGCAATACAAAAACATGTCAATAGGTGGAGCTGTTGGCTAACTAATCAGAAATATTGCTGAGAAGGCATAACATGTACAGCATGGTGTCTGGATTATACTGTATATTATACAGCATGGTGTATGGATTATACTGTGCATTATACAGCATGGTGTATGAATTATACTGTATATTATACAGCATGGTGTACAGATTATACTGTATATTATACAGCATGGTGTACGGATTATACTGTATATTATACAGCATGGTGTATGGATTATACTGTATACTATACAGCATGGTGTACGGATTATACTGTATATTATACAGAATGGTGTACGGATTATACTGTATATTATACAGCATGGTGTACGGATTATACTGTATATTATACAGCATGGTGTATGGATTATACTGTATATTATACAGCATGGTGTACGGATTATACTGTATATTATACAGCATGGTGTATGGATTATACTGTACATTGTATAGCATGGTACAGGGATTATAATGTATACTGTACAGCAAATGCATGGCGGTTACACCATGCCGGACAATATATCCCCTGCGCCATGCTGTACAATATACAGTACATACACAGTGTACAGGTATACTGTATATGTATTGTGTGGCACAGTGTATGCATACTCACACACAAACACACATGAATACTTACAGTTACTTGGCCCTTGGGGATCTCAGACGCCACTTCCACACTTTGGAGGGGGCTGGGGCCTTGTTCTCTCTTCTTCTTTTTCCTTTTGCCGTGGCATGAGGGAGGAGGCGGGGCCTGCTGGGAGCGCCGCACAGGCATGTCCTGACGAGCTAACGTCAGGACGTTAAGGGAAGTATGGTGTATGCCTGTTCCGAGCCCACCACAGAAGGGCTATCCCTATCGGAACAGGCATACACAATAAAGTCCGGGCTGTGGCGGTGAGCGGGCCAGGACAGGCCCTAAGCGGAGGCACAAAGTAAGTTGAACGGCCGCATGCCTGCGCAGCTTACAGGAAACGCTGCCTGCAAGTGGCAAGGTGGGGCCCTCTGGGCCCCCCTGGCTTAGGGGCCCGGTCGCAACTGCGACCGCTGTGACCCCTATAGCTATGCCACTGCTATGCAGCCTCCTGCAATTCACAAAGGCAGGGGCTGCTGCAGACACACTCCGGCTCCTCCGATCGCCACACGGGGAAGTCGGAGCAACACCGGAAGTGCGCACTTCCAGTGTCTCATGCGCACGGATGTCGTGGTCAGGATTGACCCCGGCATCTGAGGGTTTAAATGTTCACGATCGGCATTACTGCCGGTTGCAGACGCCAGGTGCGGGTGACTGCTATAGGAAACAGCAGGCCACCCGCGGCTATGTCGCCCACTCTGCTCAGGAGTGGGCGCCATCTTTAAAGACCCGCCCAGCGCTGTTCTAGTATGGGGTTACCCACCAGGGAAGGTATAATAAGTAGAATTGTTTTTATAAAGTGCCCACATGGAATCGCTGTGCAGGGTTGTACAGTGTAGCAAGCACAAGCGGGTTCAGCATGGATATGTCTCTACATAGATTGCAGTCCATGTCCTGGGATAAGAACTCTGCCCTTAAAGGGAACCTGTCACCTCCTATAGAGTACATAAACTGTCAGCAGTACCTTAATTTAGGGACCAGTGTGATGCTGATGAATATCTTCATATGGAGAAGTGATTCCTCTAACTGTAAAAAATCCATCTTTTAATCCTGTTGAGCGCGCTGTCTTGCGTCAGCTTGAAGTCAAGGGGGCAGCGGCCTCCTTGCTTCAAGTCAAGCAAACCACTCCCCTCTTGTTGTTGAATGACAGGTTTGCCGTTGGGTCCGGCTCTGGCTGTTCAGTTTGCCGGCGCTTTTCTCTATACAGCGTACGCAGCCAGAGGTCACGCTCACCCAGAGGATTCGCACGCCCAAGCGTACGGCCGGGCGGTAGGACACTTTCAGTGACCCCTTGCGTGCGGGGACGGCTTGCTTCTGCCCCTAAATTAAGGTACTGCTGACAGTTTATTTACTCTATAGGAGGTGACAGGTTCCCTTTAACTGGATGCATTTTCTATTACAGTCATGCTATCCACTAGTATTTAATAAAAACTGACTACCTTTATCTTTGGCCAAAAGACAAAAATTCCTCACTTATCCAGCAGGGAGTAGCAAAAGCTAAAAGATCTAAATCTCCAGCTTTAGTTGGGAGGTTACATTGACTTGGAATTCACATGCAGGGGCTTGTTTGTGAATTTTTCACATGCTTATATGCTATAAAATTAATAATGTGTTTCTCTTTTAGGGTTTCTAAAATGTCTTTTTAAAAATTCAATTGGAAAAAAATAATTCTTAAATAAAGCCCTTTAGGATGTGGTTTATTTTGGACCCTAAGGCCTCTTTCACACGACAGTATTTTTTGCGGTCTTCGATCCGCATTTTTTGCTGATAAAATTCGGACCTGTTCATTTCTATGGGTCTGTAGAAAATACTGACAGCACACTGTGTGCTGTCCGCATCCATATGTCCGTTCCGTAGCCCGCAAAAAAAAATAGAACATGTCCTATTCTTGTCCGTTTTGCGGACAAGGATAGGCATTGTTACAATGGATCCGCATATGGCATATGGATGTCATGGTTTTTTTTTTGCGGACCGTAAAACACATACGGTCGTGTGAATGAAGCCTAAGGATCAGTGGCGTAGCTACCGGGGGGGCAGGGGGGGCGACGGCTCCGGGCCCAGTGACTCAGGGGGGGCCCAGCAAGGATGACCTTGCCTTCTATCAGGCGAATACAAGTGAGCGCTTCCATTATGGAAGCGCTCACTTGTATTTAGGGACCCCCATCAGACCTCAGATCAGCCCACCCAGCCACATAGGATTAAAATAAAAAACTTTACTTACCTGTTCTGCGCTGCGGCTGCCCTCCGGTCCGCGCTCTGCTCTCTTCCCTGGCGGCGCGCACTATGACCTGACGCTGCACGCAGCGTCAGGTCATAGTGTGCGCGGGCCAGGGAAGAGAGCGGAGCGCGGACCGGAGGGCAGCCGCAGCGCAGAACAGGTAAGTAAAGTTTTTTATTTTAATCCTATGTGGCTGGGTGGGCTGATCTGAGGTCTGATAGGGGCACAGTAGGCTGATATGAGGTCTGATGGGGGCACAGTCTGCTGATCTGAGGTCTGATGGGGCACAGTCTGCTGATCTGAGGTCTGATGGGGGCACAATACGCTGATCTGAGGTCTGATAGGGGCACAGTAGGCTGATATGAGGTCTGATGGGGGCACAGTCTGCTGATATGAGGTCTGATGGGGGCACAATATGCTGATCTGAGGTCTGATGGGGGCACAATATGCTGATCTGAGGTCTGATAGGGGCACAGTAGGCTGATATGAGGTCTGATGGGGGCACAGTCTGCTGATATGAGGTCTGATGGGGGCACAGTCTGCTGATATGAGGTCTGATGGGGGCACAGTCTGCTGATCTGAGGTCTGATGGGGGCACAATACGCTGATCTGAGGTCTGATGGGGGCACAATACGCTGATCTGAGGTCTGGTGGGGGGCACAATACGCTGATCTGAGGTCTGATGGGGGCACAGTAGGCTGATGTGAGGTCTGATGGGGGCACATTCTGCTGATCTGAGGTCTGATGGGGGCACAGTACGCTGATCTGAGGTCTGATTGGGCACAATACGCTGATCTGAGGTCTGATGGGGCACAATACGCTGATCTGAGGTCTGATGGGGGCACAGTACGCTGATCTGAGGTCTGATGGGGGCACAGTACGCTGATCTGAGGTCTGATGGGGGCACAGTACGCTGATCTGAGGTCTGATGGGGGCACAGTACGCTGATCTGAGGTCTGATGGGGGCACAGTACGCTGATATGAGGTCTGATGGGGGCACAGTACGCTGATCTGAGGTCTGATGGGGGCACAGTACGCTGATCTGAGGTCTGATGGGGGCACAGTACGCTGATCTGAGGTCTGATGGGGGCACAGTACGCTGATCTGAGGTCTGATGGGGCACAATACGCTGATCTGAGGTCTGATGGGGGCACATTCTGCTGATCTGAGGTCTGATGGGGGCACAATATGCTGATCTGAGGTCTGATGTGGCACAATACGCTGATCTGAGGTCTGGTGGGGGGCACAATACGCTGATCTGAGGTCTGATGGGGGCACAGTAGGCTGATGTGAGGTCTGATGGGGGCACATTCTGCTGATCTGAGGTCTGATGGGGGCACAGTACGCTGATCTGAGGTCTGATTGGGCACAATACGCTGATCTGAGGTCTGATGGGGCACAATACGCTGATCTGAGGTCTGATGGGGGCACAGTACGCTGATCTGAGGTCTGATGGGGGCACAGTACGCTGATCTGAGGTCTGATGGGGGCACAGTACGCTGATCTGAGGTCTGATGGGGCACAATACGCTGATCTGAGGTCTGATGGGGGCACATTCTGCTGATCTGAGGTCTGATGGGGGCACAATATGCTGATCTGAGGTCTGATGTGGCACAATACGCTGATCTGAGGTCTGATGGGGGCACATTCTGTTGATCGGAGGTCTGATGGGGGCACAATACGCTGATCTGAGGTCTGATGGGGGCACAGTAGGCTGATGTGAGGACTAATGGGGGCACATTCTGCTGATCTGAGGTCTGATGGGGTACAATACGCTGATCTGAGGTCTGATGGGGCACAATACGCTGATGTGGTCTGATGGGGGCACAGTAGGCTGATGTGAGGTCTGATGGGGCACAATACGCTGATCTGAGGTCTGATGGGGGCACAGTAGGCTGATGTGAGGTCTGATGGGGGCATATTCTGCTGATCTGAGGTCTGATGGGGCACAATACACTGATCTGAGGACTGGTGGGGCACAATACACTGATCTGAGGTCTGATGGGGGGCACATTCTGATGATCTGAGGTCTGATGGGGGCAGGGGACTGTTAGTTTAGTGATGTAAAAACTGTGGACAGGTTTCCTTTAACATAGGAGTCCTCTTGTTTTTTACTCCTATTAATCCTATATTTCACTGCATTATGTGGTAGAGTATTTAGAGTAGGGTATGTAGAAAGTCTATTGTACTGTACTTAGCAGCATAGATGATCTAGCAGTTTATATAGTAATCTTTCTAATACAATATTATAACCACAACTAGTAGTATGTGCCTGTGAAGTTGGAAACGTGCGTTTGGGAAGCCAAGTGGGGGGCCCACTCAAGTATGTTTCGCCCCCCCTGTGCTGAACCTCTAGCTACGCCTCTGCTAAGGATGTAGTGATTTTTGTTTGTTTTTGAATTCCAAAAGCCATAAATATGCTGTTTTTTTACAGGATGAGTTGTATTCTTCAGTGACAGCATTTTGGAGGTAGATATAATCTACTGTGTTACTTTTATACATTTTTTTCTGAAGTGAACAGCCATTTTGATATTTTATGTTGCTCCATACCATGTCTGTTATTGGAAAATGGTAAAAACATTCTTTTTGGGGTTAAATTAAAAAAGGAATTCCGCAAAGGTTTTCAGGTTTTTGATATCACTATGCACTGAAAATGTCATAACGTCCTTATTCTGTGGCTCAATATGAATACGGTGATACCAAACGTGAATTTTTTTATCTTTTAAAAATATAAAACCCTTTGAAAAAATAAACATTTTCTTTCCATCACCATTTTCTGACAGCCATTAACTTATTTATATTTCAGTCTACAAAGCTTTATGGGGGGTTTGCTTTTTGCTACCATTATTGGCTAGGCTTTATTTTTGTGTTCATTTATCTATTTTTTTGCTTTTTTTTAACAATTTTCAATTTGATAGTCTTGAATGTTACCACTGAACTAAAGTCAGGTAAGTTTAGAATTTACACAGAATGAGTAGGATGGGTTGGGCACACTTTTACTTTCTGGTTTGAGAAGCCATAGTGCCAAACTGTGCGAAAGCATCAATTCATTATCAGAATATTTCAGAGCACTAGAGGGCAGTAAGTACTTGCAGGAGGCAATAAGCATAAAACTCTTAAAAATGTACAGTAAATGAGTGCAAAAATCGGTCACGACAAACACACAATTTTTAGTACAGCAGTGAGGTCAGTATGTATAGGATATGTGTAGTGAGACATGGGCCTAGATTTGGCCTTCTCAATATGGATCCTTGTGCCATGCTGAAAAATGATGGTGTAAATAGCACTGCTTACTTCTAAGGTCAATGTGCTATCCATGTGTAGTCCAATGCGCAAACGGACATAAAATACGGGCATGTGAATGAGCTTTGAGTTGCATTTTGGCCGTTTTCACACTTCATATTTACTGCTAAAAAAGAAAACACTGCACAGTATACTTTTTTTTTACCACATGCCCCCCTATGGAATAGTGCAGAAAAAATGGAAACTCTGGCATATACCATCAGAGGCCTATACTGGTATAATGGAGGCCTATGGTACTGTTTAAAGCATGTGCTGGACCCTTTCACTGCAGGTACAATATGAAAAGAGCCTTATATGAGACATTTTCCACTGTATGCTATTCTCTGCACATAATGCATTACTGGGTGTGATATGATTTTTGCATATTTTGAGTATGTTTTTGATAACCAAGTAGTAACATAATCCCTTAATGGTATGCCATTGCAGCTATGGTAGGTTCATGGCTCAGTTTTCCAAAATCATAGCAAATATGCTACTGAAAAATGCAGGAAAAACCACATATTGCCCACAACATGTAAACCCTGCCTAATGCTTTCTCTACTTTTGTGATCTATACCTGGTGGACCTGCATCAAAAAACCTGATCAAACCTGAACATGTAGTGCATTCTTGTAGCAGTTTGCTGTCCTGAATCTAAAGCAGTCAAGTATTTTTCTGCATTATGCTACCGTGTTTCCCCGATAGTAAGACACCCCCGATTGTAAGACGTATCGGGGGTTTCAGGGGGGTCGGCTAATATAAGCCGTACCCCGAAAGTAAGACATATGACTTACTTTCGGGGAAACACGAGGGTATTGCCGCCTCCCTCTCATCTAGCTGCGCGCCACCTCCTGCCCACGTCCGCACCGTCCCCCTCTCCATACGTCGCCGCGTCTGCCACCTCCCTCTGATCTTAATGAGCGCCGCCTCCTGCCCACTTCCGCGCCGCCCCCCTCCATACGTCACCGCGTCTGCCGCCTCCGTCTGATCCAAATGAGCGCCGCCTCCTGCCCACTTCCGCGCCGCCCCCCCTCTCCATACGTCACCGCGCCGTCCCCTGCACTTGTCACTGCCGCCTCCTGCTTAAAATACGGTAATGCACACAGTATTAATCATACATCAGTAAAACATACACACTGGCATACTGGGGTATCATCTGCTGTATATAACCCAGTGGGTATCAGCAGGTGTCACACTGGATTAAATACAGCAGGTGGTACTGTATCACACTGGGTTAGATACAGGTATAGGTACAGGTTTGCACTTTGCTGTGCCCACATGAGCTGTTTGACAATTTTTTTCCAATATAAGACATACCCCGAAAGTAAGACATAGTGGGGCTTTTGGGGATAAAAAGAAAGTAAGACACTGTCTTACTTTCGGGGAAACACGGTAGGAAGTAAGGACATCAGCCATGACCTCAGAGTATGGTTATAAGGCCATATGTTATGTAAAAGTTATGTAAAAGATGTGCAATCATCCCATTTAAAGAAAACGTTCATAGGTTATTGTATACTGTATATGCTGTGTATGTTATGTATATATTGTATTATAGTGCCCCACATTGTCTATGCACCTTGTACCCATGATGTAGTAGTGCCCTGTCAGAGAAGCTTGGCAGCAGGAAAATTAGTCTTCTGGCTTCCATGCAAGAGACTGTGCCAGTATCAGCATGAGACCTGGGAGAGCATGAGGTGGACATGTACATTTTGAAAGGAGGGGGCAGAGGTAAATCTTTATAGGGGCTCTGTTGGTGCCAAAAGGTGTGTGTTTGAGATCTCATGAGGTGCCTGGGGAACCCATCATTGACCCACGAAAGCAGTAGGCCAGAGCATTCCTTGCATGTGAATCGGGATGTACACAATCGTGTTCAAATTTTTCTGTCCAGGATCGGCACAGGAGGCCAGCTCTTCTACGCTTCTACATCTTCTGTCCTTACCAAACCCCTGTCTGGCTTTTGTGCACTACAGCACTAGATGACCAAGGCTGTTTCCTGACTGCCTCATTGTTGTGGACCCTTCGACTTCTCTCTGAGCTGTTTATTGCAGGGGCGTAGCAATAGGGGAAGCAGCTGCTTTGGGGCCCAGACCCACAAGGGGCCCCCTCAGGAGGGAGACTAAAAGATTTTATTGTCAGGGCCCCCTCAATAGTATTATACAATGACATTATATACAGTGACACTATAGGAAACGGATGGAGCGGCTGTCAGGCCTTGTCTGGGAGAGCTCAGTCTTGACTAGCCACAAGAGTGAGGGTTGCATGTGAGTTCGGGGTTGCGAGGAAGTTTCTGGAGGGGCCCCATTCAAAAATTTGCTGTGGGGCCCAGTTAGTTGTAGTTACGCCACTGGTTTATTGCTTTACTCCTCAGGTTTGCTGAGACCTGGAGATCCACAGATTTGACTCTGGGTCTTGCTCAACATTTTGTTCCTTACTTTGCCCTTGGCTTGCTTGTGGTTGTAAGGCCCTCCACCCTGACTGCATAGGTCTTTATTATTCTCTTAGGTAAAGGGACTTCTGCTAACCTCCAGTTACAGACCTCTGTCTGTCACTGGACTACAACTTGCTGCAATAAACTCCAGACACCACTACAGGTGAGTGTAACCTGGTGATTTACTGCGGGAAAGTCCATCCTTGGGTGAATAATGCTTTGTGTCTCTTTGCTTTTGCACCATGGTCTTACTTGCAACAGTCAGATTACAACTAAGAGGTCAACAAATGCACCAGCCTTGTAACAGATGGAGGGAATCTGATTGTTAGCTTTGCTTTCTGCTGTGAAAATGCACCTCAGATTGTATCTGAATATACTCTTAAAGGGACAAAAAAACATGAAATAAAATTAATAGATGATTTAATGCAAAATGTACATATACACCACACAATAGTAAATAAATAGCATATATATATATATATATATATATATATATATACAGTACAGAGCAAAAGTTTGGACACACCTTCTCATTCAAAGAGTTTTCTGTATTTTCATGACTATGAAAATTATAGATTCACACTGAAGGCATCAAAACTATGAATTAACACATGTGGAATTATATATTTAACAAAAAAGTGTGAAACAACTGAAAATATGTCTTATATTCTAGGTTCTTCAAAGTAGCCACCTTTTGCTTTGATTACTGCTTTGCACACTCTTTGCATTCTCTTGATGAGCTTCAAGAGGTAGTAGTCAGAGGTAGTGTGCCCTGTCAGGTTTAATAAGTGGGATTTCTTGCCTTATAAATGGGGTTGGGACCATGAGTTGTGTTGGGCAGAAGTCAGGTGGATACACAGCTGATAGTCCTACTGAATAGACTGTTAGAATTTGTATTATGGCAAGAAAAAAGCAGCTAAGTAAAGAAAAACGAGTGGCTTACTTTAAGAAATGAAGGTCAGTCAGTCCGAAAAATTGGGAAAACTTTGAAAGTGTCCCCAAGTGCAGTTGCAAAAACCATCTAGCGCTACAAAGAAACTGGCTGACATAAGGACCGCCCCAGGAAAGGAAGACCAAGAGTCACCTTTGCTGCAGAGGATAAGTTCATCTGAGTCACCAGCCTCAAAAATCGCAGGTTAACAGCAGCTTAGATTAGAGACCAGGTCAATGCCACAGAGTTCTAGCAGCAGACACATCTCTACAACAACTGTTAAGAGGAGACTGTGTGCAGCAGGCCTTCATGGTAAAATAGCTGCTAGGAAACCACTGCTAAGGACAGGCAACAAGCAGAAGAGACTTGTTTGGGCTAAAGAACACAAGGAATGGACATTAGACCAGTGGAAATCTGTGCTTTGGTCTGATGAGTCCAAATTTGAGATCTTTGGTTCCAACCACCATGTCTTTGTGCGACGCAGAAAAGGTGAACGGATGGACTCTACATGCCTGGTTCCCACCGTGAAGCATGGAGGAGCAGGTGTGATGGTGTGGGGGTGCTTTGCTGGTGACACTGTTGGGGATTTATTCAAAATTGAAGGCATACTGAACCAGCATGGCTACCACAGCATCTTGCAGCGGCATGCTATTCCATCCGGTTTGCGTTTAGTTATTATTTGACCAAGAAGAAGAGTAATGGGGTGCTACGCCAGATGACCTGGCCTCCACAGTCACCAGACCTGAACCCAATCGAGATGGTTTGGGGTGAGCTGGACCGTAGAGTGGGCAAAAGGGACAACAAGTGCTAAGCATCTCTGGGAACTCCTTCAAGACTGTTGGAATACAATTTCAGGTGACTACCTCTTGAAGCTCATCAAGAGAATGCCAAGAGTGTGCAAAGCAGTAATCAAAGCAAAAGGTGGCTACTTTGAAGAACCTAGAATATAACACATATTTTCAGTTGTTTCACACTTTTTTGTTAAGTATATAATTCCACGTGTGTTAATTCATAGTTTTGATGCCTTCGGTGTGAATCTACAATTTTCATAGTCATGAAAATACAGAAAACTCTTTGAATGAGAAGGTGTGTCCAAACTTTTGGTCTGTACTGTATATATATATATATATATATATATACACACATACCGTATTTTTCGCTTTATAAGACGCACTTTTTCCCCCCAAAAGTAGGGGGAAATTGCCGTGCGTCTTATAAAGCGAATACTAGTGAGCGTTTCCATTATGGAAGTGCTCACTAGTATGTATTAGGTGCCGGGAGCGGGGAAACATACTCACTCTCCTGCGCTCCTCTGTCTTCTCTTGCTGGCGCTGCACTGTCCTGGACTGCGTACAGCGTCAGGACGTAGTGCGCTCACTATGACCTGACTCTGCATGTAGTCAGGTGACAGTGCAGCGCCGGCAAGAGAAGACAGAGGAGCGCTGGACCCGGAGCGGAGCTGCGGCGCAGGATAGGTGAGAGAGTTTTTTATTTTATCCTTATGGGGCTGATGGGCTGATCTGAGGTCTGATGGGGGCACAGTGGGCTGATATGGGGGCTGATGGGCTGATCTGAGGTCTGATGGGGCCGAGTGGGCTGATATGGGGACACAGTGGGCTGATCTGAGGTCTGATGGGGCAGAGTGGGCTGATATGGGGGCTGATGGGCTGATCTGAGGTCTGATGGGGAAGAGTGGGCTGATATGGGGACACATTGGGGTGATCTGAGGTCTGATTTGGGTAGAGTTGGCTGATATGGGGGCTGATGGGCTGATCTGAGGTCTGATGGGGGCACAGTGGGCTGATATGGTGGCACAGTGGGCTGATCTGAGGTCTGATGGGGGCACAGTGGGCTGATATGGGGGCACAGTGGGCTGATCTGAGGTCTGATGGGGGCTGATATGGGTCTGACATGGAGGGCTGATATAGGGGTCTAATTTGATGTCCTGAAATCTATGGGGGGTCTGATATGAGGTATGAGCAGTAATATGATGAATAGTCCTGTCAGAATGTGTGGAGGCAAAGGTAAAACTATTGTAGTTCTTACACCCAAAATTGTCTTAAGGGGCTAATCAAGGTCAAAGCAGTGAGAGTAATTTCTTCAAGTTTAAACATGAATGTATTATTTGTAGTGGAGCTGGTGCAGCAATTAAATGCCTTTTGAGGCTTAGAACAGCCCTCAAGGTTCACTTTAAAGAAAATCCTAGAAAATGAGTAATATACAGGAGGCAAGGTTGATGGAAACCTGTACTACAAGAATATTTAACCTTCTAGCTGTAAGTTACTCTGGGTTGCATTCTCACAGCAATGGGCAAAGGACAATTGTTTTTTGCACAATAACAAGAATCTACTATATGCAAACAGTAAGACTCAAGGTTTATACTGGGTCTTTCAAATCAGTGTATATTGGCTCAAAACGGCATCTGTCATGCATGGTAGAGAAAATGTGATAATCTGGGGCTGCTTTGGTATTGGTGAACTGGGAAATTGGATTTTTATCGCTCTGTAAATGATTGACCAGTGTAATCACCAGATCTCAACCCTATTAAGCCATTGTGGGAGAAGCTTGGCTGTATGGTCCAAAGAAAAGTCTCCATCAACCTAATTCAGTTTGTTGGAGGAGCATCAGGAAGCATGGGGTGACAATTCTGCAGACTGCCGCAACAAAATGACAGCTCAATCTGTAATGTCTGCAAAAGGAGGATTCATTGATGAAAGTGTGAGTTGAAACACCAAATATTTTTTTTAAGTAGAAAAATGTTTGGGGTAAATATATTAATCCTGTCTAAAATGTATACAGCATAAGGCAATCTAAAGATTTGCCATATTCACAGAGACTCAGACACTTTTGGCTACCTTTATGCCAACTATTGGTTGGCTTACTTTATAACAGAATTTTCTGCTAAATGTCACATCTTAGGCCATGCCCCTTGATGAGCTAGGTGCAGTGGATTTATCTAAAGCTAGATCTAGCAAAATTAGGAACATTTTACAACCAGATCTAAGTGTAATCATATTAGTAAATGTGGGCTATTATTTCTTGCTGGTTATTAACTTGGTTATGTTTTTATTCATTTTAAAACACCTTTGAGATTTTGTGGAAATGTTTGAACAGTAGTGTATTGTTATTGTGATGGCTGAAGTCAATTGTAGAACTCAAAATTGGCTGTTTTACAGGAACCCACTAACACTATAATACATTTTGAAATTTCATGTGAGGGTTACTGAAGGGGTGACCCAAAACAAGTGGCTTGTAATCAACTTGACAAAAAGAGAGAGACATTCTGCTAGAGTCTGAAATAATGACCTAAGATAGTGGAGACATGCAATGGCACCTAAACTGGAACGGGTATTTGTCCAGCCAAAAGCCGGCATTTATGATATGGTAAAATACTGGGTAACAGACATGGAAAAGGACCTAGGAATTTTAGTGAACAGCAAACTAAGCTGCAGAGACCAGTGTCAGACAGCTGCTGCCAAGGCCAATAAAATAATGGGTTGCATCAAAAGAGGCATAGATGCCCATGATGAGAACATAGTCCTGCCACTTTACAAATCACTAGTCAGACCACACATGGAGTACTGTGTACAGTTCTGGGCTCCTGTGAACAAGGCAGACATAGCAGAGCTGGAAAGGGTTCAGAGGAGGGCAACTAAAGTAATAACTGGAATGGGTGGACTACAGTACCAAGAAAGATTATCAAAATTAGGGTTATTCACTTTAGAAAAAAGACGACTGAGGGGAGATCTAATAACTATGTATAAATATATCAGGGGTCAGTACAGAGATCTCTCCCATGATCTATTTATCCCCAGGACTGTGACTGTGACGAGGGGACATCCTGTGCATCTGGAGGAAAGAAGGTTTGTACACAAACATAGAAGAGGATTCTTTATGGTAAGAGCAGTGAGACTATGGAACTCTCTGCCTGAGGAGGTGGTGATGGTAAGTTCACTAAAAGAGTTCAAGAGAGGCCTGGATGTATTTCTGGAGTGTAATAATATTACAGGTTATAGTTACTAGAGATGGGTCGTTGATCCCAGGGAGCTAATCTGATTGCCTGATTGGAGTCGGGAAGGAATTTTTTTCCCCTAAAGTGGGGAAAATTGGCTTCTACCTCACAGGGGTTTTTTTGCCTTCCTCTGGATCAACTTGTAGGAAAACAGGCCGAACTGGATGGATAGATGTCTTTTTTCGGCCTTATAAACTATGTTACTATGTTACTATGATGGAAAGCTGGCAGATCCCTGTTGGAGATCTGGTGGTATGCAGCGGTGTCCAGCTATGATGGATATGGTGACTCCGGTTCTTTACTCCTTGTTCAAATAGTTTTTATTGGATTTTCAATAAAGATAGCATTACAACAATGGGACATGTTAAATCATCACATGTCCCTAGATAGGTACAGCTGTATTTTACAAAGGCAGCGCATAAAAGATGTAACATTAAGGCCATATTCATGTACATACAGCTTCGATAAAATATACGTATCAGATACATTTGTATTAATAACATAATATATAAACAGTTAAGAAACATAATATTAATAACATAATATATAAACATTAAGAAACAATAACAACGAACAATAAAGTTCCGCCGAGCTCGCGGTGTAGCAGCACATCCAGGATGGGCGTGTATGCAAGAGGACAAGAGGAAGGTAGCTGGAGAGGAGAGTGAGGAGGAGGGGGGGGGGAGGCAGATACGTATTTGGAGGCAAGTGGATATAAAGTCTCAGGAGGACGCCCAGTATTGAGATGCGGCCCACTCTTGCCATATAGTTTGAAATGTTTTGGAGGACATAATAGTGGGTGTGAGTGCTTTCTCATATCTGTAAGTGGTATTTTCCTGTGGCAATCACTTCGTCCACAGATGGTGCGGCAGTGCGTTTCCAGTGTCTGGTTAGTACCAGTTTTGCTATGATGAGGATTTTGCATCCCAGAATCCTACTGTGGTGCAGAAGTTTATGTAAATCGATAAACAGTAATGCCGTACTAGCGGCTGGTGTAATAGGACATTGGACAACCGTCGATAAGACCAAAAACACTTCTGACCAAAATTTTGTAATTTTGGGGCAGGACCAAAGTGTGTGGTAAATCGAGCCAGTGTGTACGCATTGACGCCAACACTGCGGAGATGAAGTGGGGAACATGATATGTAATCGGTCCGGGGTTAAGTACCAGCGGAGGAGTGTTTTCATTGCCGCCTCATAGTGCGTGCTACATTTACAGGAAAGATGGATCAAACGAAACGCTGCAACCCACTGTCTAGGTTCAAAAGTGATTGCCAGGTCCTTTTCCCAGGAAGCATATGGTTGAGACTTGCAAAATTGTGAATGTGAGTCTATCAACCCGTATATGTGTCGCAGGATTTTGGACTTGCCTTTAAGGCAACGTAGCATGTCAGGGTTTCCTGCAGTGACTCCTGTAGATTTATCAGACAAGAAGTGTCTCATTTGTAAGTATTTAAAAAAGTCTGGGCTAGGAAGGGAGTATTGTTCTCGCAACTGTTCAAAGGATAGCAACACGCCATCTCTGTATAAATGGGAGACAGATATAACTCCTCTGTCCACCCAGTTCCAAACATCCAGATCCGATATGAAGATACTTATATATTGTAAGGGTACAGTATCCCAAGATTCAGGTGTGGTCTCAGTTGTGTGTAAATGAAACTCCCTCCAGTATTTCAATGTAGTGTTCGTTAACGGGGATAATTTCCTCTGTACAAGTGGGGGTTTGTGGAGAGCGTAAGTAAGAGCGTTAAGAGATGTAGGATATGCCATGGAGTTTTCAATGTGGATCCAATTAGTCACCACCCCCTGTTTCCATTTAGAAATCATCTCTATCTGCAGCGCCATATAGTACGCCTTAATATTCGGCACGCCTAGTCCACCAGAGGACTTGTGTTTTGAAATAATGGAGTAAGCTATCCTAGGTTTATGATTAGACCAGATAAACCGGGACACACATTGCTGGACATCATGAAAGAATCTGTTCGGGATCTGTATGGGAACTGTGCGGAACAGGTACATGAGTCTGGGCAATAAAAGCATTTTGAATGTTGCTATCCTACCAGTCCAAGAGATCTCAAATTTAGAGAGGCGGTCAGTTTCAGTGCGTATATCAGCTAAAAGGGGCAGATAATTATGTTTATACAAGTGTTGGAAGTCAGAGGTAATCTGGGTACCAAGATAAGTTATTTTTTCTGCTTGCCAGTCCAGGGTGAAGGATTCCTGGAGGTCTCGTGTTACTGCAGGGGAGATGGAGAGTGCCAAGGCCTGAGATTTGGAAGTATTAAGTTTATATAATGACAAACAGCCAAACTTATTTATCCATTCCAGGGCTTTCCCAAGAGATCGAGAGGGGTCTGTTAGTGTCAGTATCACGTCGTCATGCACAGAATGAAAATTAACGGGGACAAAGGACACCCCTGTCGGGTGCCATTAGTAATAAGAAAGGGGTCCGACATAGTACTGTTAGTGAACACCATAGCCGAAGGGGCAGAGTATAAGGCCTTTATGGCCCGTAAGATTGGCCCATGAAACCCAAAGCGTTCTAGTGCCGAGAAGGCGTACGACCAGCCTATGCGGTCAAACGCCTTCTCGGCATCCAATGACACAAACAGTGCAGGAGTTTTAGTGCGATTGACATAATGTAATATATTTAATACCCGCCTCGTGTTCTCATATGCCTGTCTGCCTTTAGTGAAGCCCACTTGGTCCTCATGAATGAGGTTCGGGAGCAACACTGCCAACCGGAGGGCGATGAGTTTAGCATATATTTTGGTGTCCACGTTAAGAAGTCAAATTGGCCTAAAGTTTTGAGGCCTATCTGGGGTTTTACCAGGCTTAGGTAAAGTAACAATTAAGGCTTTTTGGTTTTCACTCGGCAAGTTACCATCTGACATGGCTTTATTACAAATGTGGCGTAGGTGGGGGGATAGTATGGGCATAAATGTTTTATAATATTCCCCCGACAGGCCATCTGGACCAGGTGATTTACCGGACGGTAAGGATCCTATGGCAGCTGTTATTTCAGATATTGAGAAGTCAGCATTTAACTGTGTAAGTTGAGCGGGCGTAAGAGTGGGAAGATCGATTCTGTCTAAGAATGTTTGTATGTCAGCATGGGAGGGTAATGGTGTAGAGGGGTCAGAAGCCAGATTATACAGGGAGGCATAGTACTTCTGAAATTGGTTTGCTATATCAGTAGGATGTGATACTTTGGAGTGATCTGTTGGATTTACCAGAAAGGGTATACGTGATTTCGATGCCTGTTCTTTTAATCTGGCAGCCAACAGTTTGCCCGCTTTATTGTTTTGCGAGTAATAACGTGCCTTGGTGTAGAAAAGATGTTTATTATAGTCGGCTAATAAATGTTTTCTAAGTTGTTGTCTCGCTGTAATAAGGCGCGTTTTCAACGTTGGGGACTGGGTGAGTTTGTTGCATGTTTCCAGCTTACGTATATCCTGTAGGAGGGTGTGCGTTGTTTGTTCCCTTTTTTTTTAACAATATGTGTGAGTTTTATGAAAGAGCCTCGAATCACCGCCTTGTGTGCATCCAAAGACAGAATGGATCTTGAACCGATCCCTCATTTAACTCAAAGAATGTTCTAAGGTCAGATTCTATAGACTGTCTATGTGCAGGGGTCAGCAGAATGTGGGAATTACATCTCCAAGGTGAAGTGATGGAGTGCTTGAATGCTTCCTCTACTCTGATAGTGACCGGGGCGTGATCTGACCACGTTATGTCTCCTATAGTAGCTGATAATGTAAGGAGAAGGGTATGGTGATCTGTAAAAACATAATCGATTCGGGAGTAACAGTTGTGTGATGCCGAAAAGAAGGTAAAGTCCTTCTCAGATTCATGCAACGTTCTCCAGACATCGTATAGGCCCTCTTTCCATAACAGAGATTTCAGTCGGGAGGTCTGAAGACCCCTGGAGGGTGTGGTAGAATCTAGGTCAGGATTCAATGTGCAATTAAAGTCTCCCAGAACAATCAGTTTGCCTTGTTTCACTTCAAGAATATGTTTGACCAATTTTTTACAGAACCGGGTTTGCCTGCGGTTTGGTGCATATACAGCAGCCAAAGTATATATGACATTATTAAGGGAACAGGTTAAGATTACGTATCTCCCCTGTGTGTCGATAACCTGGTCAATAAGGTGAAACGCCACAGTATTCCTAATCGCAATCAACACTCCCCGAGATTTAGAGGTGTGGTGGGCCTGGTGCAGAACCGGGAAACCTCGATGTTTAATTCTACCAGCATCTTTTGCTAAAAGGTGTGTTTCTATTGCGCAGAAGATATCACTCTTCAATTTCAGCGCTTCTTTCCACATTTGAGCGCGCTTATGAGGACTATTAAGTCCATTGACATTAAGCGACGATATTATTAATACCATGGTGTAAATTATATATCATGATGTAGAATAAGGAATCCCGGATCCCCAGGCCCCCAGCACTTCCAGAGCGTACTCTATCCCTCGTCCACCTCCCCTCCCTCATTGGGCACATGTAAGCGGCGGAAAACAAAAAAAACAACATGAGAGAAAACATGTAAAAGTAAGAACAGTAAATAACAAAATGACTGGTCAAAACTTCCGGTTCTTTATTCCTCTGCCAGAACAGGCTGATGGATTATCTATCACAGAGATGTGAACCTACTCTTAGTGTGTTTATTCACACATACCTAATTTTTCACTGACTATGCGTGAGTAGACATATAATGGAGGTATGCAATACTTTGGACCAATCACACCCACTGAGGTCTATGCGTCCATGAAAACCACAGAGAACATGGATGCCATCTGTGTTTTGTTAGTTGTTTTCACTGAACATTGGTAAGAGTTGCTCAGTAAATCCCCAAGCAGTGCATGCAGAATATGGATGCAATACAGAGGGCACAAAATGGACAAAAAACAGACCCTTTACAGACATCTTCAGTGATGAAAATCTAACCATTTTTTTGTGTAAACTGGGCATGGATGTGTAAATGAAGGCCTTAGATGGGTGTGCATGTTTAATCTAAAGAGAAGGGAATAAGCTGCCAGCAGATACCACTGGCAGAGTATTAGTTCTCATGGGAACAAAGGATTGGGCATGTTGAAATTAAACTTGCTCTTGATCTTTTGATCAGGGTTTGCTGTCAAGGGATTTGTACATTATATGAGCAGTTTTGTTTTGGCCAGCATTTACCTAATGTGTAAGGCTAACTTTAGGGATTATAGAATTAAAGGGGTTATGCAGCGATATTGATAACCTGGAGTGAGTACTTGTAATTACACTATGGCACCGCTCCACAGAAGACGAGGCATAGTGTAATGATTAGGAAGCAGCGCTAGCATGGAGAGCCGCCTCCTCTTCAAACATCTGATCAACGGGGGTGCCGGGTATCAGACCCCTGCTGATCAGACATTGATGACCTATCCTGAGGTCCTGAGAATAGGTAATCAATATAAATCGCTGAACAACAACTTTAATTTTTATCCATTTTAACTGTATAAAACATACAGTACTTGCAATCTTGTTCATACCACAGAGCACTATCTATTATGCAAAATATACAGTACAGACAAAAGTTTGGACACACCTTCTCATTCAAAGAGTTTTCTGTATTTTCATGACTATGAAAATTGTAGATTCACACTGAAGGCATCAAAACTATGAATTAACACATGTGGAATTATATACTTAACAAAAAAGTGTGAAACAACTGAAAATATGTCTTATATTCTAGGTTCTTCAAAGTAGCCACCTTTTGATATGATTACTACTTTGCACACTCTTGGCATTCTCTTGATGAGCTTCAAGAGGTAGTCACCTGAAATAGGTATTCCAACAGTCTTGAAGGAGTTCCCAGAGATGCTTAGCACTTGTTGGCCCTTTTGCCTTCACTCTGCGGTCCAGCTCACGCCAAACCATCTCGATTGGGTTCAGGTCTGGTGACTGTGGAGGCCAGGTCATCTGGCGTAGCACCCCATCACTCTCCTTCTTGGTAAAATAGCCCTTACACAGCCTGGAGGTGTGTTTGGGGTCATTGTCCTGTTGATAAATAAATGATGGTCCAACTAAACGCAAACCGGATGGAATAGCACGCCGCTGCAAGATGCTGTGGTAGCCATGCTGGTTTAGTATGCCTTCAATTTTCAATAAATCCCCAACAGTGTCACCAGCAAAGCACCCCCACACCATCACACATTCCTCCACCATGCTTCACGGTGGGAACTAGGCATGTAGAGTCCATCCGTTCACCTTTTCTGCGTCGCACAAAGACATGGTGGTTGGAACCAAAGATCTCAAATTTGGACTCATAAGACCAAAGCACAGATTTCCACTGGTCTAATGTTCATTCCTTGTGTTCTTTAGCCCAAACAAGTCTCTTCTGCTTGTTGCCTGTCCTTAGCAGTGGTTTCCTAGCAGCTATTTTACCATGAAGGCCTGCTGCACACAGTCTCCTCTTAACAGTTGTTGTAGAGATGTGTCTGCTGCTAGAACTCTGTGTGGCATTGACCTGGTTTCTAATCTGAGCTGCTGTTAACCTGCGATTTCTGAGGCTGGTGACTCGGATGAACTTATCCTCTGCAGCAGAGGTGACTCTTGGTCTTCCTTTCCTGGGGAGGTCCTCATGTGAGCCAGTTTCTTTGTAGCGCTTGATGGTTTTTGCGACTGCACTTGGGGACACTTTCAAAGTTTTCCCAATTTTTCGGACTGACTGACCTTCATTTCTTAAAGTAATGATGGCCACTCGTTTTTCTTTACTTAGCTGCTTTTTTCTTGCCATAATACAAATTCTAACAGTCTATTCAGTAGGACTATCAGCTGTGTATCCACCTGACTTAATTCATAGTTTTGATGCCTTCAGTGTGAATCTACAATTTTCATAGTCATGAAAATACAGAAAACTCTTTGAATGAGGTGTGTCCAAACTTTTGGTCTGTACTGTATACACTATGAATTTATGTTAACAATATTAATACAAAATGTTGATTAGCTCAGAAATCAAGTAGCTGCCTGTCTTCAATAGACTGAGCCTTGGAAGCAGCGATGACCTGGTGTGGCTGGGCCACGTCCTTCTCTAGATAGCTACTCACCTGCTTTATGGCTTCTATTGACTGGAGTAACACAAAAGCATGATGAGTGTATTGAACAAAAGTGGACACACAGACATTTTGTGTTATAGGAGGGTCATGAAAAACAGAATTATTTCCATTGTGTGGTTTTACAGGATCATGGGAGACTTAGGTACATAGTGTTACAGGAGATGCTGGAAGTAGTCTCTGTCAGCGGCTATACAAAGTTCTACCTGTGTTCAGAAACAGACTCTGCAACACCACAAGTTTCATATTCTAGACATAAATTTGAATTTGCTATTTCAGGCAATGTCTGGGGATTAGTTTCATAAACCCTGCCCTTCAGGTAACCCCATTGATAAAAGTCAAATGCTTTTAGGTCTGGTGACTGGAGGCCTCAACTCTGCTCACTGAATGTTCCTCTCTTATGGTACATGAACTCTGCACAGGGTAAGGCCAAGTGCCCCGACTTGCAGAAAGAAACACTGCACTGCTCATTTAACTATGTCCAAGGACATGGCTGTGTTCACATTTTCATAACAGTATCTCAATATATGTGTTTCAATTCAAAAAAAAATTCCAAATGGGGTGGTATTGGAAAAAAAGCAATTCCACAGTTTTACAGATTTTTTATTTGTGACATTCAATGCGCGAACAAAACGGACCAGTTACTTTCATTCTACAGGTCAGTGCGAATCCGGCGATACCTTTTAAGTATAGTTTTTCTTGCGTTTTGATACTGATAAAATAATAAAAATAATAAAAATCAGTCATATTCGTCGCCATGTTCTGTCCCCTATAACTTTTTTTTAGTTATGTGTATGGAGCTGTGTGAGGGCTCATTTTTTTTTGCAGAGAGAGCTTTACTTTTCAGTGATACCATTCTGGGGTGTTTTTGATGACTTTTTATTAATTTTTTTGTCGGAAAATGACGAAACAGCCATTTTGGAGTTTTTTTCCTCATTTTGTCATTTGCCGTATGGGGAAAATATTTTTATAGTATGGGCGTTTTCGCATGTGGTGGTACCCATGATGATGTTTTTTTAAATTTTTTTTTACACTGTGCCCGGCTATATTTAATTTAGTTTCCATTTTTAGACCACCCCTTTAAAGTCTGAAATGTAATACAAAATGTAATAATTCATTGCTGGAGGACGGAAATGTAAAGTCCTTTAGTTTGACCATGGACTAATGAACTCTGACATTAGACAATATGGAGCAAGCAAAAATAATAAAATCAATCTAGCGCTCCAAGGCTCATCTAGCAAGGCTACTCATTTTATAACATGGGGCAAGAGATACCAACTTACTCACCCCCTTCCTGGTTCACGTCATTGTCATTTTAATGGTCACTAATATGGCCCGTGAAATGGAGTCCCCAGTCATTTTCATTTAAATCTAAGATGAACATATGGAGATCTTGTTCTGGGTCATCTCAAATAACATCTATAAACTGTTTAATATTATAAAAAAATATTAGCACCATCACGTCTGAAGGAGTAGAGAACTTCACCTACCCCACAACAGTCTACAACAGGGGCAACAATGGGTGATAATATCACACAGCAATGGAAGGAAATTAACACTGATGGGGGGAAAAAAACTGCATACTGTATGAAAAAATAACTTTTAATTACGGCTCTAATTATGCACCGTTATGCCTGTCAATTGAGATATATAGGAAGGACCATCAACTGTGAAGAGAACGGGTCAATAAGCATCATTCAAACATCAAAAATAAGTGCTGCAAACATAGAGCTTAAGGGGGTTGTCCTCTTTTTGCTTTTGGTAACCTATATATCGGCGGGGGTCAGACTCCCGGCAACCCCTGCCATTCGGCTGTTTGAAGAGAAAGCAGTGCTCATATGACAATTGCCTTCTCTGCTCTGTTTACCTGCTCATCACAGCAATTGTAGTGGTGAGCAGGTGTAAATACAAGTATGGTGCCCCCATTCACTTCTATGGGATGGATCCATCTGTTCAAGTAAATACTACAGAGCTGTCCCATAGAAGTGTATGGTGATGCCATACTTGTAATTACCCCTGCTCATCACTGAAATTGCTGCGGAGCAGGTAAACAGAGCACTGGCTTCTCTTCAAACAGCTGATCATAAAAATGATTGGGGCCTATGTAGGAAGGAGATGTATGAGATAACTTAGATAACTTATTTAACTACCTTTTTCTCTCAATGGATTAAATGAGTTACTTGAATTAGTATATTATTTTATGCTCATAAATATCTTCCAGAATAGTATTTGGACAATTATTACGCTAGCTGAAGGACCTAGCTTCGCACTGGTATATTTAATCTATTTCATTTAATGTTTGTGTGTGTTGTTAAAAGATATTGACAGTATCCACTATAACAGTGACATCTACAGTACCCCGCCCCCTTAACAGTGACCTCCACAGCCCCCTCCCCTTAACACTGACCACCCCCAAAGTGCCTTGAAATGGGACCTCCTTAAAATGGGACAGCAGCCCACCTCCTTAACGTTGACCTTCACAGCAGCCTGTCGCTTTAACAGTGAGTTCCACAGCACCCACCCCCTTGACAGCGACCTCCACAGGGGCCTGCCCCCTTAACAGTGACCTCTACAGCACCCACCCCTTAACACACCCCTAACTGACCTCCACCATTCCCAGACCCCTTAACAGAGACCTCCAAAGCGACTGCCCCTTTAACACTGACTGCCACAGTACCCCGCTCCTTTAACAGTGACCTCCATTATAGCCCACTGCCTTAACAGTGACCTCACAGTACCCCGCTGCCCCTTTAATAGTGGCCTCCACAGTCCCTTCCTCCCTTAACGGTGACCTCCAATGCGGCCTGTCCATTAACAGTAACATCCACAGTGACCTCCACAGCGGCCACCCCTTTATTAGTGACCTCCACAGTACCCCATCTCCTGAACCGTGATTTCCACAACACCCCACCCCCTTAACAGTGGCCTCTACAGAAATCTGCCCCTTAACACAGACCTCCATAGTGGACTGTCCCCTTAACTGTGACCTACACAGCAGCCTGCCCCTAGGGTGGCCAGAGGTCCAGTTTTAGGCTTGACAGTCTGGCTTTCAGACTCCCTGTCCTCCGTCCAGAGCTGGGCCTGGACGAACACAGGGATGTCCTTTTGAATAGCTCACTCTCAGACAGCAGCATTGTGCTGTCTGAGAATGAGCTGCAGGGAGAAAGTCACCCTCCCACACCTGCAGCTGACAGAAGTTGATTTTTACCTTCATTTTTTCAGTCCCTGCAAGCTTCTATTGGCTGATAAGGGACATGTGGCCGTGTGTATGACAGTTGGGATGTGAAGAGAAAGACCTGCAGGCTTTTATTGGCTGATGTAGGTCATGTGATATGCCATATTTGCATTTTTTAGGAATATCTCAGGAACGGTACGTCCTAGAGAGCTGAGACCCGGTCTAAACGGTCTAAAACCTTCTCTGACACCTGATGTACCTGTGTGCCAAATTTTGTGATTGTAAATGCGACAGTGTGGATTCCTTTAGTGGACATACACACACATACACACATACACTCAGCTTTATATATTAGATAGTAATATAGTAACATAGTTTATAAGGCTAAAAAAAGACATCTGTCCATCCAGTTCAGCCTGTTGTCCTGCAAGTTGATCCAGAGGAAGGCAAAAAAAAAAAACCCTGTGAGGTAGAAGCCAATTTTCCTCAATTTAGGGGAAAAAATTTCTTCCCTCAGTTGTCTTTTTTCTAAAGTGAATCAGGGATGCACCACCAATGATGCTAGGTGAGGCGATCGCCTCAGGCAGCACCAGGTAGGGGCAAGAGGGGGGGCAGTGGAAGGGCCATGGAAAATGAGCACTTTCATTGTGGCAAAGGGATTAGGTTAAGAAAATGGCATTAAGGTGGGGATGGGGGGCTGTATCAGTTTTTGCCTCAGGCAGCAGAAAGGCTGCCCCTGAAGTGAATAACCCTAATTTTGATAATCTTTCTGGGTACTGTAGTCCACCCATTCCAGTTTTTAGTTGCCCTCCTCTGAACCCTCTCCAGCTCTGCTATGTCTGTCTTGTTCACAGGAGCCCAGAACTGAACATAGTACTCCATGTGTGCCCCGACTAGTCCTTTTCCATGTCAGTGTTACCCAGGGTTTTACCATTTAGTATGTACTGGTGACTTGCATTATTCCTTCCTATGTGTATAACCTTAGATTTGTCAGTGTTAAACCTCATCTGCCACTTCTCTGCCCAAGCCTCCAATCTATCCAGATCCATCTGTAGCAGTGTACTGTCCTCTTCTGTGTTAATTACTTTACACAGTTTAGTGTTATTTGCAAAAAAAAAAATGATATTTTACTGTGCAAGCCTTCTACAAGATCATTAATAAATATATTGAAGAGAATAGGGCCCAATACTGACCCCTGTGGTACCCCACTAGTGACCCAATCTGAGTATGTACCATTAATAACCACCCTCTGTTTTCTATCACTGAGCCAGTTACTTACCCACATACAGACATTTTCTCCCAGGCCAAGCATTCTTATTTTATATACTAACCTTTTCTGTGGTACAGTGTCAAATGCTTTGGAGAAGTCCACATATACGACATCCATTGATTCACCGCGGTCAAGTCTAGAACTTACCTCTTCATAGAAACTGATTAACAGTTAACAGAAAGGGGAAGTGATTTACCATACAAGTGTGCCAAAATTGGCCAAAAACCTTAGTGCAAAATTTTGCACAAAGTAAGCCAATCAATAGTAGTTTGTGTAAAGTTTAACCCCATAACCTCCAGAGGATGTTTCGTTTTTACTCCTGGCCTTTTTGGGGCCATAACTTTTTTATTTTTACGTTCACATAGCTGTATGAGGGCTCGTTTTCTGCATGACAAGTTGTATTTTCTAATGGCACCATTTAATATTGCATATGGTGTAATGGGAAGCTGGAAAAACATTCCAAATGGGGGTGGAAATGGAAAAAAATGCAATTCCACCACAGTTTTATGAGTTTTGTTTTTAAGGCGTTCTCTATGCGGTAAAACTGATCTGTTATATTCATTGTCCGGGTCAGTATGATTACAGTGACTCCACATTTGTATGGGTTTTCTTGCATTTTAATACTGAAAAAAAAAAAACCTTGAAGAAAATATTTTTTTTTCTTTTCATCGCCATATTCTGACCCCTATAACTTTTTTGTACTTATGTGTATATGAGGGCTGTTTTTTTGCAGGCGATCTGTACCATTTTGAAGTTTGTGTAACTTTTTGATCACTTTTTATTACAATTTTTTGGGGAGGTGAACTGACAAAAAATGGCAAATTGCCAATTTTTTGTCCATTACAATATTTGCCGTGTGGGATAAATATTGTTATATTTTAATAGTACGGGTGTTTTTACACGTGACAATGCCCATGATGTAGATTTTTTTTTAATTGGTTATGTATTTCGATTTTGGGTAAAGGGGGATGATTTGATCTTTTAGATATATATACCCATTGTGTTCTGTGATATACAGTGTCTTGCGAAAGTATTCGGCCCCCTTGAACTTTTCAACCTTTTGCCACATTTCGGGCTTCAAACAAAAAGATATAACATTTTACATTTTTGGTGAAGAATCAAGTGGGTCACAATTGTGAAGTGGAACAAAATTTATTGGATCATTTAAACTTTTTTTTTAATAATAAAACTGAAAAGTTGGGCATGCAAAATTATTCGGCCCATTTACTTTCAGTTCAGAAAACTCACTCCAGAAGTTCATTGAGGATCTCTGAATGATCCAATGTTGTCCTAAATGACTGATGAAGATAAATAGAATCCACCTGTGTGTAATCAAGTCTCCGTATAAATGCACCTGCTCTGTGATAGTCTCAGGGTTCTGCATCATGAAGACCAAGGAACACACCAGGCAGGTCCGTGATACTGTTGTGGAGAAGTTGAAAAGTTCCAGGGGGCCGAATACTTTCGTAAGGCACTGTATATAAAGCCATCACAGAACACTCCATGTACAATATACCAATACAGTGATGCCACCTGCTGGTCTATATTGGTATATTCTAGTAATATCATAGCCATATTCTGACTCCTCTGATGTACTGTACTTTTCATTGATAACATTTTGGGCTGCGTATA
>ONZH01003463.1:0-25266 GCA_900303285.1 Rhinella marina | reverse complement strand
AATAGGCTGCGTTGAAGTCGATGCGGTCTCAGTGACATCACAGGTCAGAAGACAGACAGGCGTACCATTTAATTAGACCTTGTGCACCCCAGAACAGGTACACATTAGCCAAGGTGTAAGTGATTACACGGGAAATAGGACACAAAGTGCAAGTTGGCAACACCGGCAGCAGTGCCTTGGACCCAGTAGGGTGGAAAACAGACATTTGACAGTGGAACCAGCAGCAGTAATAGTACTGTATTGGACCCAGTATGGTTGAGAACAGACAATTCGACGGAGGAGGAGGAGGCAGCAGCACTTGATTGCACCCAGCCCAGTACGGTTGAGAACAGACAAATGACGGAGGAGTAGGCAGCAGCATTTGATAGCACCCAGGCCAGTATGGTTGAGAACAGACAATTGACGGAGGAGGAGGCGGCAGCAGCACTTGATAGCACCCAGGCCAGTATGGTTGAGAACAGACAATTGACGGAGGAGTAGGCAGCAGCACTTGATAGCACCCAGGCCAGTATGGTTGAGAACAGACAATTGACGGAGGAGGAGGCAGCAGCACTTGATAGCACCCAGGCCAGTATGGTTGAGAACAGACAATTGACGGAGGAGGAGGAGGCAGCACTTGATAGCACCCAGGCCAGTATGGTTGAGAACAGACAATTGACGGAGGAGGAGGCAGCAGCACTTGATAGCACCCAGGCCAGTATGGTTGAGAACAGACAATTGACGGAGGAGTAGGCGGCAGCACTTGATAGCACCCAGGCCAGTATGGTTGAGAACAGACAATTGACGGAGGAGTAGGCGGCAGCACTCGATAGCACCCAGGCCAGTATGGTTGAGAACAGACAATTGACGGAGGAGGAAGAGGCAGCACTTGATAGCACCCAGGCCAGTATGGTTGAGAACAGACAATTGACGGAGGAGGAGGAGGCAGCACTTGATTGCACCCAGGCCAGTATGGTTGAGAACAGACAATTGACGGAGGAGTAGGTGGCAACACTTGATAGCACCCAGGCCAGTATGGTTGAGAACAGACAATTGACGGAGGAGGAGGCAGCAGCACTTGATAGCACCCAGGCCAGTATGGTTGAGAACAGACAATTGACGGAGGAGGCAGCACTTGATAGCACCCAAGCCAGTATGGTTGAGAACAGACAATTGACGGAGGAGGAGGAGGCAGCACTTGATTGCACCCAGGCCAGTATGGTTGAGAACAGACAATTGACGGAGGAGTAGGCGGCAGCACTTGATAGCACCCAGGCCAGTATGGTTGAGAACAGACAATTGACGGAGGAGTAGGCGGCAGCACTTGATAGCACCCAGGCCAGTATGGTTGAGAACAGACAATTGACGGAGGAGTAGGCGGCAGCACTCGATAGCACCCAGGCCAGTATGGTTGAGAACAGACAATTGACGGAGGAGTAGGCGGCAGCACTTGATAGCATCCAGGCCAGTATGGTTGAGAACAGACAATTGACGGAGGAGGAGGAGGCAGCACTTGATAGCACCCAGGCCAGTATGGTTGAGAAGAGACAAGTTGAGGAGGCAGCTTCAGCAGCTCTTGATTGCACCCAGTATTTTTCCAAATAGACAATTGACGGTGGGGGCATTACTAGGAGCAGTATTCTTTTGGACCCAGAAGGGCCTAGTACAGAGAACTGAAGTTGGAAGCTAAGAATATGCACGCTTGTAAAAATCAGTTTTTATATATGACAAAATGTTGATGTAGAGTTCAGCACAGGACAGTCAACGTTAAAAAAAACCCTCTAACATTACAGCTAGTCTAGTAGAATACGGTTAAATAGACAGACAACCTCACCCACAGAATCCATGAGGTGAAGAAAGGACATTTAAAAAGGCACAGATTCAAGAAGGCTTTACGCCAGTTCCATTATCCAAAAATACGTGTCCAATTTTCATGAAATGGACACCTCACTGGCACTTGCTTTACAAATTGACGCAACTACTCTGGTGTCAAACCTGTTGAATCTGGGCCTATGGCTGTTGGCGAGACATATATATATATATATATATATATATATATCTTTGTTACACCAGTTTGATGTCCTAACCGAGTGCAGCGCCCAACCCAATGGATGTATGCTTTTGTGTTTTTTTAGTGCTGTCACCAGCTGGCTTAAAGGGAACCTGTCATCTCAGACCCCCCCCGAACTAGAGTAAGCATTGTATAGTGTAAGTGATGCTGAATCCGAATATGTAAGCTTTATCTTCATACTCACTTCCATTCTGACGCTGTGCTCCCACAAACCTGCAGTAAAATGCACTCAGTGGACTCCGGTGCTCACTCACATAATGGAGAGGACTCAAAGAAGAGTCCACTGAGTGCATTTTACTGTTTGTGGGAGCACAGCGTCGGAATGGAAGTGAGTATGAAGATAAAACTTACATATTCGGATTCAGCATCACTTACACTATACAACGCTTACTCTAGTTCAGGGGGTGTTTCGGAGATGACAGGTTCCCTTTAAAGGATAAGTCCGGGCAATTTATAAGTTTCTGGTTCAAGTAAGGGCACAGAAAGTTATTAATTGCCTGGACTTATCTTTTAAAGTGGGTAGGGGAAAAACCCCTGATGGGGTATGGGAGTGACCTTCCCGCCCTCTCTTTGAAGAACCCCTTTGGGATTTGCTGTGTGAGATTTTACTACTCTCATGATAACAAAATACCTCTAGAACAGTTAGTACCCGCTCACAAATGGTGAGTAGTGTTCCTTGGCACGGGTGCCAGGGATAGAACCCCATGGCTATAGTTCACAAAAGGTGAAATCCCCACTTTGTGAAGCATAGTCGTGGGGATTATTTTAGGGATGGTACTGTTCTTCGGGTATGGGTTGGACAGTGCACCGTTGTGAGGCATTAAGCTGGTGTGGAGATGTTAAATTAATTTGGGGTCTAAGGGGGGAACATTACTTAATAAGTTAAATTACAGATTTTTACGTTGGGTACATATTTAGGATATTAAGGTCAGTTTCTTGGACACACGGATTGCCATGCAAGACGGGTGACTGATGGGTGACTATGAAGTCATTCATATCAGACAGGGGGGTGTTATAATCCGATGTAATCCAGGCACGATTCATCTTTAGAAAAGTCAGCATCTCAACACTGTGGCAAGAGAGCCTCGTTCTTTGCAGTGTTACGATGTTACCCGCCACACTGAACACCCTCTCTGACCCAACACTACTGGCTGGGCAGGACAGCAGAGCCAAAGAAAACTCTGCCAGTTGAGGCCAAATGTCCAGTTTCTCTGCCCAAGTACTGCACGGGGTCGGTGACACTTTGGGGCAGGGTACAATCCAGGTAGGCAGTGACCTGGTGGGTGAGCTCATGCTGGTCCACGCCATGAGTCCGGTGTTGTGTCCCCTCGTCAGCAGCTGGCTGCATGAAATCGCTCATCAGCGATTGGAGGCTGTAGCGACTTCTCACATCTCCACTAGTGGTGGTGGTAGTGGAGTGCACTGGTTCCCCCCGAGAGGATGTTGTCTGGGAACCTGGCTGGTATCGCTGGTAAGTTGAGACCAACTGACTGGTGAGTAAGTCCCGGTAGTACACCAGTTTTGCCTCCCTCTCTGATGGCGGAAAAAATTCAGCCATTTTGCGGCGGAAGCGAGGGTCCACCAGGGTGGCCAGCCAGTATTGGTCCCTTTGGCGGATGTCCACAATCCGGCTGTCATTCCTAAGACACTCCCGGAGGCACCTTGCCATCTGCACCAAGGACAATGAGCGCCTCTCCTCTCCACTGTCCTCGGTATAGTTCCAGGGTCTGCTGGGGTCTTCCTCCTCTTCCTCTACCACCTCATCCTCCATCTCCTCCTGTGATTGAGAGGCAGAGAAGCCAGGTGGTGGTGTGTGGAATGGCTGGGCATAGACATCCTCCTCACCCTCCATCTGCACTTCATCCATCTCTGGGCTCAAGGCGATGTTCAGCCTTGGAGTGGTGGCCTGGGAATCCTCGCTGATAATGCTTTTCAGCGCACTTTCCAGAATATGGACGAGTGGGATGATGTCGTTGATCCCATAGTCATGCCTGCTCACAAACAGAGTTGCATCCTCAAAAGGGATCAACAATTGGCAGACTTCAAGCATCATCTGCCAGTGTGTGACTTGGAAGTCGCAGTGTGGCGTGAAGCTGCCTAATTGCCCCATGAGGTAGTCTGTAACGGCTGACCTTTGCTCGTACAGGTGGTCCAGCATATGGGGTGCAGAACTCCAGTGTGTTGGCACGTCGCAGATTAGCCGTTGTTGGGGCAGACTGCACTGTCTCTGGATCCTGAGCAGGGTGTTCCTTGCAGTGTAGGAGTGACTGAAGTGTTTGCACACTCTGCGTGACATCTCATAAGGTCTTGTAGTGCAGGAAATGATTGAAGAAACCTGTGCACTATGAGGTTTATCACATGTGCCATACAAGGTGTATGACTCAGCCCTCCCTGCTGCACTACAGAGACAATGTTCCTCCCATTGTCTGCTACCACACTTCCCAACGTTAGTTGACGTGGGGTCAGCCATTCATCTATCTCCTCCCTGATGGTCCGGTGGAGCTCCTGCCCACTGTGGCTCCGTTCACCCAGGCTCACCAAATGGAGGACAGCCTGAGAGCGCCGGGCCTGACATCGGTGGTAAGACACCGGGGCAGGTTGGACTGCAGTAAAAGCGGCGGATGGTTGCAAGGTGGTGGAGGCAGAACTTGTGCTTCCCGCTGCTGGCCTCCTAAAGCACCGTGGAGGTGACAGTGGCAAGAATGGGCCAACTTCCTGATGGTCTTCTGGGAGGATGTTGACCCAATGGGCAGTAACAGACATGTACTGCCCTTGCCCATAATTTGAGGACTAGACATCAGCACTCAGGTGCATGGTCTTGGACACCAAGAGTCCCAATGAGTCGCCAACCTTTTTCTGCATATAACTGTGCAGTGATGGGACAGCTTTGCCAGAGATGTAGTGGCGGCTGGGGACTCGCCATCTGGGGTGCGCACACGCCATGAAATCCCTGAAAGGCTTGGAGTCCACAAAGTTGAAGGGCAGGGACTGAAGCACCAGCAGCTTAACCAGGTGTCCGGTCAGTTTCTGGGCCATGGGATGGCTGCTGAAATATACCTGACGTCTGCCCATGGACACAGTCACGGATTGCTGCCTCATTAGCGGTGTAGATGGCAGTGACACTGTGCTGGTGCTGGCACCTGAGGCTGATGAGCCCTGAGTTCCACTGAGAGGATGCTGCATGATGGGATCTGCAGTGTATGGTGCATCCTGACAGGAGGTGATATTGGGGTCACGGTTCTTCCAGGCCTGTTGGTGTTGCCTTTCCATATGCTTTCGCATCGATGTTGTTGTTGCTGCCTGAGGGTGCCCTCTCAGGACCAAGGCTTTGAGAGGGTGATCTCTGCCTGGTAGCTTCTCTTCTACCCCTCCCTCTTGTGCCTCGTTTCCTTGCAACAGTGGGATGTTGCTGCGTCGATGGCACCTCTATTTCCTCCCCTGATGATGAGGATGATGCTGCTTGAGGGCGCCACGTCCGATCAGCGATATCATCATCAAACTCTGCACCACTGCTACTTTCCTCCGGTGGCTGGGACAGGATATCAGGTGTGGCACTGGATGCCCCTCCCTGGCTCTGTTGACTGCTTACAGCCAACACCTCCTCTGGAGTCTCACTACGTTCCACCCGCTGACTTTGGTGGACTTCCTCCTCCTCCTCATCACTAAAAAGTGGTAGAGACTCCAAGGGCAGATCAAGGTTTGCCAAGAGTTCCCTGGCAGAAGGTGCCCCAAAGGTGAGTGGCATTCTAATAACAGGGGACGGGGCAGAGGACTCTCGCTGACCATCCCATGTAAGGGTGGTGTCGGATGATCCAGCCGATGCTTGACTCCTCGTTTGGGAGCTTTGGGCGGTGGAACCGGAGGATTGGGTAAGCCAATCTAAAACCGCTGGCTGTGTGGTTCTTACATGACCAGTGGGCGTCAGGGGTAGCTGCACCCTGCTGCCACACCTGTTACCCCGGCTGCCACCGGGCCTGGTGCTGCCACTTCTCCTACCCTCACCGCCTGCTGTTGCACTCCTTGCCTGGGAAGTGCTGAAAGTAGGACGCTTGGAGATATTTTTATTTGGGTGGGGGAAAATGAAATGAAGTATTTTTTTTATACTTTTTTAAAATTTATTTTTTTAATAACTTTTTTTAATGTTTTTTTAAACTTTTTTTTAACTTTTTTTTTTAAAACTTTTTTTTCCTTTTTTTTTAAACTTTTTTTTAACTTTTTTTGTTGCGGCTAAACGGGGTTGACGGCACCCAGCAGAGCAGCAACGTGTAGCGTGTACTATCGGTCACGGGACAGGAATGCTACCTGTCCTGACTCTTTTCTCACTTTTCTCTCCCTATTTCTTTTTTTATCTCCCTATCTCTCCCTAGATCTCACAATTTTTTTAATTTAGATGCCTATCTCTCCCTATCTCTACCTATCTCTAGATTTCTCAGCCTCTTTCCCTATCTATCACCTTATCTTCTATATCTAGCTTTCTCTTCCTCTCTCCTGCTTCTCTCACTAACCCTTTCTATTCCTTCTCTATCTATCCCTGTATCTATCTACTTGTTTGTCTATCTATCTATCTATCTATCTATATATCTATATATCTATATATCTATATATCTATCTTTTCTCTCTCTATCTGATTTGGAGCTCCTCTCTCTCTGATGTCTAGCGACGCACTGACAAGATGTCGGCGCGCTCAGGCACTTCAGGGGCTGTGGGGTGACGTCACACTTTTTTTTTCACAGAAAACCAGGATACAAGGGATTATAGGAGTAATAATCCCTTGTATCCTGGTCTATTCTGTGAAAAAAGTACAGTTTTGCGTCGCCGTTTTTTTTTTTACCAGATTCGTTACAAACTTTTTCAAAGTTCGGTTCGGTGACGAACCGAACTTTTGGAAAAGTTCGTAACGAATCTGGTTTGTTATGGTTCGGTTCGCTCATCCCTAATCTGGGGAAAAAAATCCCAAAAATCTGCAAATTTTTGAAATTTCACCTTCATTTTCCTTTCATTCTTGTGGAACATCTAAAGAGTTAACAAAGTTTGTAAAATCAGTTTTGATTAACTCGATGGGTGTAGTTTCTAAAATTGGGTAATTTATGGGTGGTTTCTATTATGTAAGCGCCACAAAGTGACTTGATAACTGAACTGGTCCTTGAAAAGTGGGTTTTGGAAATTTTCTTACAAATTTTAAGAATTGCTTCTTAAATTCTAAGTCTTCTAACTTCCTGAAAAATAAAATGATGTTTACAAAATGATGCCAACATGAAGTAGACATCTGGGAAATGTACAGTAACAACTATTTTATGAGGTATCACAATCTGCTGTAAAAGCAGAGACATTCAAATTTCAAAAATTATGATTTTTCCAAATTTTCTGTAAATTTTGGATTTTTTTATATATAAAGGTGAAACATATTGACTCAAATTTACCACTAACATGAAGTACAATATGTCATGAGAAAAGAATCTCAAAATCGCTTAGATAAGTAAAAGCATTCCAGAGTTATTACCACATAAAGTGAAATATGTCACATTTGAAAAATGTAGCTTGGTCCTTAAAGGGGTATTCTCATCTTAGACAATAGGGGCATATCACACCTATATCCAGAACGGAGCGGGGAGAGCTGCGCTCATAGAAATGAATGGGAGCGCAGCGCGCAAGCGCGGCCACCGCTCCCATTCATTTCTATGGAGCCGACGGAAGTAGCCAAGCCAGCGCTCAGCTATTTTCGGCGGCCCCATAGAAATGAATGGAGGGTGGCTGCGCATGCGCAGTGCACCCTCATTCAGTTCGTGGGCTCCGTTCTGGATATAGGTGCGGGTCCCAGCGGTGGGACCCGCACCTATAAGACAATGGGGGCATATCCTGGAGATATGCCCCCATTGTCTAAAATGAGAATAACCCTTTAAGGTGAAAACTGGCTTGGTCGTGAAGGGGTTAAAAATACCAAACTATGCAGCAGGTAAAGCTGCTATTGGGCTTTTTAACCCTTGTTAATATGTTGTCTTAGCCCTCTCTTTTCCAGACTGCATAGCTTAGAGGGAACACTGGTCTCTATATCAACTTGATGCAGCCTATACCTATAAAACCGCAGCTGTCAGTATGAGGACATCACAGATGCAAGTGGGGAATGAGTCTGGCTGCCTTTGCAGGAGGCTGTTGCTTGGAGAGTCAAAGCCACCAAATTGGATCCACTGCTGCAAGACAACATGAGTAACAAAGATAGACTGGGATTGGGCAGCATCTGGTCCAAGTCTAAAGTGACCAATTTTTAATTATTATAGTAACCTAGGAGTCTATAATTTTATCCTGGGTTATACAAAAGTGCACCAATTGGTTAGTAGTGCAATATCCAGTCAATGATGAAATGGAGATTCTGTACCTGATTTTGTTTCTCCAGACTCTTCTATTGTCAGCTGGTCAACATCAATTTTCATTGATCATTAATTATCAAAATAGTAAAGACCTGAGTACATGCTAAATAAAACAACAATGTAAATAAATATGTGACTGATGAATTTTTACTAATTTACTGCATGATATAGAATAGTTATTATAACAGCCAAAGAAGGTTTTATGTGAAAAGAAATTTCTAGCTACCTTAGAATCATAGTCACAGGTTAATTGCTTCATACTGGTGGATGACTGTAGAAGAGAAAGAAAGAGAAGTGGGGAGGATAATTAGACTGAGTATACAAAAAAACAACAAAAATAAACTGGGGCTGAACTAGGGATTATTATGTTTGCTACAATGTGTCATTATGTACTGCAACTGCCATTCATAAAATACCATCAGTATTATTATATTTTGTTTTAAGAGATGAGCAATAAAACATGCATTTCGGTCCACCTGTCACTGCTTTATAATGCAGATTTAGGGTTAGAGTATTATATAATTGTTAGGAATGTTGGAAAATATGTCCCTATGTGCCTTACAGTGAATATCCACCCTTGGATGCCATTTTATTTTTTTATCTAAGTATGTTCTTAATACCATCTTCCTAGTAGCTGGTATTTAGGGTTTTTTTAATGCAGAATTCCAGATCCTCTGTACAGACATATTTGAAGGATTGTCCCATTAAGACAACTTATACCCTATCCACAGGATACGGATGTGTCTGACCATCTAAGTCTGACTTCTAGGTTCCCCACCAATCATAAGAATGAAGGTCCAGGCTCCTTGTTGAATAGAACAGCAGACATATATGCTTGTTTGCCACTCTATTCATTGCTATCGGACTACCAGAGATAGCCAAGTACAAGCACTTTATCTGGTAGCCACACAAAGTTTAATGGTATAATGCTCCATTCAAACAAAGGAGCACAAACCCCCATTTTCATGACTAGTGGGGGTCAGACCTTTGAAAATCAGACATATCTATCCTGTGGATAGGAATAAGTTGTATTAATGGGACAACACTATTAAAAGATAACTTGCTGGCTGCAGACAGCCACCACTAGAGGGTGTTTAGGAATAATAACAATATTTAGTAAATTTGCTCTAGTGTCAGTAGCTTGTAGTAAGAATGTTACCTTAAAAGGAACCTGTCATCAACTGTTATGTTGGCTCCCTCGTGCCCACCGCAGTGCCGTTCCTCCATGGGTGCTGCCCCATTTATCCTTCTCCTGCCACTGCTGCTGTTTCATTGTTGATGCTGTGCCCCTTTGCCTTCCATCAGCAGGCCGTGATCATGTGTCTCTCTCAGAGAGGATTCGGCCTACTTGTTGCCAGCAAAGGCATCTTTTTCCCTTTTCCTTCTTGCTCTTGAAAGGCCACCGTGTGCAGCTTAATTCTTCCCCAGCCTATGGCTGGCCACTTCTGGGTATATAGGGCAGCTTCCTATGCTGTCTACCATATAGAGACTACTCCAGAAGATAGCAGCCAGGTGGCTCCTCTGCAGCAAAGTCCAAATCACTGTGTAGGGGATAAAGAGTAAATCTGCTATATAAATATTGCAACCCATGTCTGAGAAGGGTTATTCATGAACTCCTGCTCTCTTTGTCCCCTGCTGATGATTGACATTATTTTCTGAGGTAAAAAATGAAGGTGAAAACTTCATAGGTGGGGAGAGCAGGAGCTCATGAATAACTGTGAATCTTCTCAGGTAGTCCTTGAATCTTTTTTAGCACAGGCTGTATCGGTTATACGTTGTTCACAATGCATTATACAAGTTCTCAGGAACCACTTAAGGGGAGTTTTTTAGCTTGATTATGCCTCTAAAAGTGATACCATTGTGGAAAGTTAAATAAGCATGTTTTGTGTCAATTAACAGAGGTTCAATTACAGAGAAATTTAAATATGATTCGCTATTAGCTTGCATTCCCCATCAGGAGAATGTGAGTATGTTGTTCTGTTCTTCTCTTATTCCTGCTAGAAATTTATGGATAAAGGTACAGATGGGTGTTACCACTTGGGAGTGTGTCGCTGCACATTCTGCCACTGGCGGCAATGATTGGTTAATGCTAGACTGTGTAGGGAAACACCCCCATATGGTAACACCCATCTGTACCTTTACCTGTACCTGTATATATAAACTTCGAGCAAGAATAGAAAACCAAAACATAGAATCATAAGAATAACTATTCCAGAATTTTCTTTTCATTTGGAGTACAATTTTTTACTAAAACACGAAGAGGTGACAGGTCCTTTAAGCTTGATCTCAGATGCCCATTGGGCTATCCTGACACAGCGCGTGCTCAGGGTCTTCACACTAAACCTATTCCCACTCATCCCCCTTGGTGTTTTTTCAAAGGTCCTGCGTTCTATGACATCACACAGCCCCACAGTGAAATCACGCAAATGTATTATGAGATCCAGATCTGTACATGTGCAGTGCTGTTATTGATGTTGATGCCCATAGAAGGGATGGTATTATACATATGCAGTCCAGAGAACAAATATGTGAGATTCCATTGCATGTCTGATAGGTGATAGAGAGTGAGGTAGCTTTCAATAAACAAAAAGGGAAAGAGGAACAGGGTTTTGTGAGAAGACCTTGAGAACTTGCTGTGTTCAGGACCACCCACTGGGCACTTTCCAGCTCATTTGTATACAAGATCAAGCTTCATTTTCTTTGAAATACTGTATGTGTGTCTGTCACTAATCACTGCATAAGGTTAATGACAGTTTCCCTGTAAAAAGAATATGCCATCAGAAAATGATTTATTGTTTAACCCCTTCACCCCCGGAGGTTTTTTCGGTTATGCATTTTCGTTTTGCGCTCCCTGCCTTCAAACAGCCATAACTGTTTTATTTTTCTGTTCACATAGCTGTATGATGGCTTGTATTTTGCGGGACAAGTTGTACTTTCCAACGCCACCATTTAATATTGCATATGGTGTAGTGGGAAGCGGGAAAAAAATTCTAAATCGGGTGAAATTGCAAAAAAACGCTATTCTGCTACAGTTCTACGGGTTTCTTATTTACAGCGTTCGATATGCATTAAAACTGACCGGTTACTTTCATTCTACTGGTCAGTACGAATCCGGCAATACCTAATATGTATAGTTTTTCCTGCGTTTTGATAGTGATAAAATAATTAGAAAGTTGCCCTTTTTTTTTTTCCTTGTCATATCTTGACCCCTATAACTTTTTGGTATTTATGTGTACGGAGCTGTATGGGGGCTCATTTTTTGCGGGGCGATCTGAAGTTTTTATTGATACCATTCTGGGGTGTGTATGACTTTTTGATCACTTTTTATTTATTTTTTTTAGAAAAAAAAAGCGACAAAAAACGGTGAATCGCCATTTGGACGCTTTTTTCCGCCACACAATTCGCTGTATTGGAATTTTTTTTATATATTTTAAAAGTACTGGCGTTTTCGGATACCCATGATGTCTATATTTATTGTTATTTAGGTATTGATTTTTTCATTATACGGAAAGGGGGGTGATTTGAACTTTTATATATTTTTTATATATTTTTTAACATTTTTAAAAAAAATTTTCTGACTATTTTAAAGCTCAAATATGAGCTGATATATTGTGTTTTTTTTTTCTTTATGAGCAATCAGGGATTTACTAGACTGAGATAAATCCAAGAATTGCTAATTTCTTATCCTGGCCTGCCATCTAGTGGCCAGAATAAGAATTGCACTTTGAAAACTGTAATCCTCACCAGCAAGCATTACAGTTTTTATATGGTGTACAGACACCCCGATTGGCCACTTGGGGCGTCTGTACACCACCCGGAAGCGTACGCTTCCGGGTTCAGACGCATCCTGATGCCGTGATCACGTGTGATCACGGCATCAGAAGGCCCTAGAAGACGCCGCCGATGGCGGTAAGTAGCGGCCATGACGCCCACCGCACCCGCGAGGTGAGCTAAGAATTCAATTACCATCAAATTTTGACCTCAAAATTTCATAATGATAGGACTTGGAAATTATATTTACTATATAGTGAATTATATTTACTAATAGACGATTTATGGTTTAGAAGATACCTGAATATTACACAGGAAGTCAAATATTCTAAATAATTATTTGTTTACATGTATTGATTTTGTAGAATTTGTTTTTGTGGATATTGTCAAGCTTCAGTCTAAGTAATAAAAATTATGTATTTTTAGATGCACACACAAAGCAAATTAGATGAATATATGTAATATCAACCCAGTTTTTGCATATGTATCCCCTCTTTACTTTTCCCACCACCTTTAGAAAGAGGCATAAATGTTATCATTTACTAGAGCTTATTATTATTATTATTATTATTATATTTATTGCTATAGCTTCGTGCTGTACAACAGGGTGCTAAATTTTCGTTAAAGTGAAGGATAATCAGTCCATCTAAACATATACTATTTGAAAAGCCTCCAGGGCTATCTGAAGTAATACATTTTCTCATAAAAATAACACATGACAGATCAAATCAGAAGTTATCTTCTTCGATATACTTTGCTAGGTGGGATGTTTGATTGGAGATATCTAAACGATCATGGTTATAATGAAAACTGTAATGAAAAGGAAAATTGGTATAAAAAGAAAACACATAGAAACCTTTTTCTCAGCTGATGTTTTAGACATTTACACTTGTTTTAAGGTGCCTGTACATGAGGCTGTGAAAGCTGGAAGAGCCTGCCGAGACCCAGGAGGAGTCAAAAACAGAAGCACATATGTTAGAAGGAAAAAACTGCATCATAACACAATTTTCTGCTTATATTTGTCTGGTTCTAAGGGTTCTTTTACATGGGTAAATATTTTCCCCTAATGAGCACCAGTCATTAGCATAACAAGTGAACCAGCAAGTTGAATGCTCAAGTATATACGAGAAAGGTGTATTGAAGCCACTTATTATATAATCCAGTTTTGACTTCCTGGAAAGGCTCTCACTCCTGCCAGTCAGGTCACCCTTCTATATGTTTGTATATGGCCAGGGGCCAGTGGCGTACCGCTAATAGCGGCAGACCACAAAACTGCTATGGGGCCCGTAGTTGATGGAATGCACGCTCCCTGCAATGTCTTGGTCGGGCCCTTCTCCTGTGCTCAGGTCCCCCCTCCTTCACATACACTGAGTTGAGTGCACTGCAAACACAGTGCCCGGACTGGAGGCCATGTCTGCAGCCAGGTGAGCGTGCCCCTTGCTCTCCTCTGTTTGCTGAGCGCTGCACTGGCCAATCAGCTTTTAGCAGAGATAAGCTCCTGCTGCTGGTTGGCTAGTGTATCGCAGCAGCAGGAGGAAGAAGTGAGCAGGCAGGACTCTGTCAGCTCTTAGACTCCAGGCCCCCAGCAGCATACCAGAAAGATAGACTTGTGCCACTGCCACCCTCCCCTCAGAGTGAGTAGCTTGCTGCTGCTGCAAGTTAAGAATGAAATGTTCATGACCTGGTGGAGAGGGAGGACGGGGACAGCCGCAGGGAGCAGAGTTTATTTGGGTGAGGGGGAGGTTGGGCACACTGTCCTCTATATCAGCATCAAGTAGGGTCCATGGGAGTCTTCCTACCCCCACATGACCTCTGCTGATGCTTATATAGAGAACAGTGTGCCCAAGGAATCCCCCCAATGAACTCTGCCTGATGCTGATATAGAGGAGAGTGTGCCCTAGGCACATGAACTCTGCCTGTGGCACATTAAGCATAAGAAGCGTTCATGGTTTGGGGGGATGTCTGCATGGGGCACACACTGTCCTCAATATAAGCATCACAAGTATAAAAAAAACCAACAATAATAATAATTAGTGTTGAGCGAGCATGCTCGGCCGAACTCACTGTTTGGCCGAGCATGCATACGCTCGGGTCTGCTTGCTGTTCGGCCGAACATTGAGTGTACTTGAGCGCAATGCTTGAGTCTCCCTGCACGTTTGTTCGCTGCTATGCATTAGCGTATGCATTTTATAATTTGGACGCTAATGCTACGCATTGCTCAAGTCTCCCTGCACGTTTGTTCACTGCTACGCATTAGCTTACGCATCTTATAATTTGTACGCTAATGCTACGCATTGCTCAAGTCTCCCCGCACATTTGTTTGCTGCTACGCATTAGAGTACGCATTAGAGTACGCATTAGCGTACACATCTTATAATTTGTACGCTAAGATGCGGGGAGGGATCTTAGCTACTGGCATTACACTGATTGGCTGGCTGGGAGTGCGTGATCAGGTGCTATAAAGCACCCAGTCACGCGTTCCCTGCCACTGTTAGACAGGGAGAGCTGTCACAAACAGGGACAGAGAGTGTAGGGAGAGATTTCCACGCTAGGCAGGGATAGTATTATTTTAAAGACCCAAAAGCCCTTTTAAGGGCTACTTCTACTTCTATCTATCTATATCCGCCTGCATTTTTTTTTATTTTCTTGTTTGTGGGGGGGTTAATAGCGCTAGGTGGCCTGGCATTAATGCCACCAGCGCAACTGCTGCAAGTTAAATATGCGCAAGGTGAGCAGTAAGGGACGGGGAAGTGGGCGTCCTGCTGATGCTGCAGGCAGAGGCCATGGCTCTGGGTGCAGTGATACTGTGCCTGCTAGCACAGCACAAGAAACTAAGTCATCCAAAACTTCTAGCTTCTTGGCCCAGTTTGCCGGGCGTCGCAAGACACAACTCCTGCAACCACAACAACACGAGCAGTTAGTCGGTTGGATTGCAGGTGATAGTGCTTCCAGTCGGTTGAGCACCACCCTCTCTTCCACAAAGTCCAGTCTCAGTAGCCAAGAGTCTGGGCAACCACATCCTCACCCTGATCCTCCTTCCTCCCACCATGCCGAATCTGGGCAAAGAAATGATCCCACATTCAGTTATTCCAACAAGCTTTTTTCATCACCGTTCATTGATTTGGGCCTGTCGCCTGAAGTGGCACATGAGGAGATATTGTGCCCTGATTCTCAACCTCTTGATCATCCGCAGTCTGAAGAAGATGAGGGTAGGGAAGGGCAAGCATTTTCTGGTGAGGGGGATGATGATGAGACACAGTTGCCAATAAGTCAAAGGCAATTAGCGTCTAAAGAGGTTGATGATGAGGATGAGATGCAGTTAAGTCAGGTTCTCGTTCATTCACCATGTCAGGAGGAGGAACAGGAGTGAGGAAGTGGGAGAGGAGATGGTGGACGATGAAATAGCTGACCCAACCTGGCAAGGTGGCAAGCCGAGCGAGGACAGCAGTACAGAGGGATCCACAGCACAGCAACAGGCTGCAAGAGGCTGTGGGGTGTCAAGAGGGAGAAGGCAGGCCACACTAACCAGGCCCACGACTGTTCCTCACAGCACACCCTTGCGGCAATCTCCCTTGCCAAGGGGTAGGTGTTCCGCTGTCTGGCGGTTTTTGAGGAGAGTGCTGACGATAAAAGAATTGTCGTTTGCAACCTGTGCCATACCAAGATGAGCAGGGGCATGAACACCAGCAACCTGACCACCACCAGCATGAAAGCAAAACACCCTAATAGGTGGGCCGAACGCCAGGGTCCACCACCTGTGTCTGCAGGTCACACCACTGCCTCTTCTTCCACTCAGTTATGTGCTGCCCAAGCCGCAGACCCAGATGCCTCCCGCCCTGCACCTGGACCGTCGCAGACAATCTCAGTGACCACGTCCACTACAGTGTCCCAGCGCAGCGTTCAAATGTCCTTACCAAAGGCATTTGAACGCAAGCGCAAATACCCTGTCACCCACCCACAGGCCATAGCGCTAAACGTGCAACTTTCAAAATTGCTGGCCCTGGAAATGTTGCCGTTTAGGCTGGTGGACAGCAAGGCTTTTCGCAGGCTGATGGTGGTGGCTGTCCCTCGATACGCAGTCCCCAGCCGCCACTATTTTTCACGTTGTGCCATCCCTGCCTTACACCAGCATGTGTCCCGAAACATAACCCGTGCCCTGAACAACGCAATTGCGGGGAAGGTCCACTTAAAAACTGACACATGGACAAGTGCTTGTGGCCAGGGACACTATATTTGCCTGATGGCACACTGGGTGAACGTTGTGGAGGCTGGGAGCCAGTAGTCCCCTGGGATGGCACAGGTGCTACCGATGCCAAGGATTGCAGGCCCTAGTTCCATCCGTATTTCCGCCACCACCTACACTAGCGGCTGCAACCCCTCCTTCTCCTCCTCCGCTTCCTCCTCCACTTCCACTCCAGAATTACAATCTTGCAGCACCAGTCAGACTTCAGTGAGTAGCTGGAAGCAGTGTAGCACAGCAGTGTGGAAGCGGCAACAGGCCGTGCTAAAGCTTATTTGCCTGGGTGACAAACAGCACACCGCCGCTGAGCTGTGGCAGGGCATAAGGGACCAGACTGAGCTGTGGCTCTCCCCACTCAACCTATAGCCAGTAATGGTTGTGTCTGATAACGGCCACAACTTGGTGGCAGCTTTAGAGCTGGGCAACCTTCCACACATACCATGCCTGACCCATGTCTTCAACTTAGTGGTGCAGCGTTTTCTGAAAACCTACCCCCATTTGCCTTAGCTACTGGTGAAGGTGCGTCGCCTGTGTGCCCATTTCAGGAAATCACCTACAGTTTCTGTCGGCCTGGCAAAGCTGCAGCAGCGCCTTTGCTTGCCAGCTCACCGACTGCTGTGCTACCTGAGCACGCGCTGGAACTCCACCTTCCACATGTTGGCCAGGCTATGTGAGCAGCAGAGGGCAGTAGTGGAGTACCAGCTGCAACACGGTCGGCGCCTTTCAAGTCAGCTTCTGCTCTTCACAAGCGACGAGTGGGCATTAATGTCTGACCTCTGTGAGGTTTTACGCAACTTTGATGAATCTACACAGATGGTGAGCGGCGATAATGCAATTATCAGCGTAACCATCCCACTACTGTGTCTACTTGAAACCTCACTGCTCACAATAAAGGCAGATGCTTTGCGTGTGGAAATGGGGGAAGACCCTGCACAGGGCGATAGCCAGACCACAATTGGTTTGTATTCTCAGCGCCAATTGGAGGAGGAGGAGGAGCATGAGACAGTTGTCACCGCTACACAGGGTAGTACCCAGTGCAGATTTGCACCATCTCTTCGTCGTGGATAGGCCGATGAGGACGAGGATCAGGATATTGAGGGTCATTCTCCTGGTGAGGAGAGCGAAGCCTTGTCTGTTGGGAGTCTGGCGCACATGGCTGACTTCATGCTAGGCTGTCTTTCCCGTGACCCTCGCGTTATACGCATATTAGGCAACACCGATTACTGGTTGTTCACCCTTCTCGACCCCCGCTACAAAGAGAACTTCCCGTCTCTCATTCCTGTGGTGGAGAGGACAAGTAAAATGTTGCAATACCAGAAGGCCCTTGTCGAAAAATTGCTCCAGAAATTTCCATCTGACATAGCTGGCGGCAGAGTACGTGGTTCCTTGGCCACCTGAGAGGGGAGACGAGGGGAACACACAGTAGTACCAGCAAAGCCAAGGTCTGGGACACTTTCATGACACCCCGCCAGCAGCCTCACCCTGATGAGCGGCCTAGTGTGACAAGGAGGGAAAAGTTTTGGAAGATGGTAAAGGAGTACCTAGCTGACCGTGTCAACGTCCTCAGCGATCCCTCTGTGCCTTATAATTATTGGGTGTCAAAGCTGGACACGTGGCACGAACTGGCGCTCTACGCCTTGGAGGTGCTGGCCTGCCCTGCCGCCAGCGTTTTGTCTGAGCGGTTATTTAGTGCCGCTGGGGGCATAATTACTGATAAGCGCATTCGCCTGTCAACCGACAATGCTGACAGGTTGACGCTTATCAAGATGAACAAGGCCTGGATTACACCTGACTTCGATACCCCACCACAGGAAAGCGGCTGAACACTTTTAGGGTGTACTGGATACACTGTTTTCTCATGTAGGCCCTCAACCATAATGTTTTCAAGGGTCTGCTCACCAGCAGGCCCTCAACCATAATTTTTTAAAGGGTCTGTTCACCAGCAGGCCCTCAACCATAATGTTTCAAAGGGTCTGCTCACCAGCAGGCCCTCAACCATAATGTTTTCAAGGGTCTGCTCACCAGCAGGCCCTCAACCATAATGTTTTCAAGGGTCTGCTTACCAGCAGGCCCTCAACCATAATGTTTTCAACAGTCAGCTCACCAGCAGGCCATCAATCTTAATTTTTCACGGGTGTGTCTGATGCCCTCCTTTATGTGTAATAAAAGGTGTATCGGAGTGCCTGTTCCTTGTAATTTGTGTATGAGTCCCACGACAAGAACAATTGTTCCATAATGTGAATGAGGCCCTCCTTTATATCCATTGTATTGGAATGCCTGTTCCTTGTAATTTTTGGCAGCCCTGTCACTTTGTGCATAGGCTTTATGAGTGTATGAGTCCCAGGACAAGAACAATTGTTCCCCAATGTGAATGAGGCCCTCCTTTATACCCGTTTTATCGGAGTGCCTGTTCCGTGTAATTTTTGGCAGCCTTGTCACTTTCTGCATAGGCTTTATGAGTGTATGAGTCCCAGGACAAGAACAATTGTTCCACAATGTGAATGAGGCCCTTCTTTATACCCATTGTATCGGAGTGCCTATTCCGTGTAATTTTTGGCAGCCTTGTCACTTTGTGCATAGGCTTTATGAGTGTATGAGTCCCAGGACAAGAACAATTGTTCCACAATGTGAATGAGGCCCTTCTTTATACCCATTGTATCGGAGTGCCTGTTCCGTGAAATTTTTGGCAGCCCTGGCACTTTGTGCATAGGCTTTATGAGTGTATGAGTCCCAGGACAAGAACAATTGTACCACAATGTGAATGAGGCCCTTCTTTATACCCGTTGTATTGGAGTGCCTGTTCCGTGTAATTATTGGAAGCACTTGCGCTTTATGTACAAGTCAACATATGTTTCCTAACAATATTTCTTCACAGTATGTCAGGATCAGGGGTTAAAGGTTTAAAAAAACAATCAAAACACAGGTTTTAGAAGAATTATTTTACTAATAATAACAACTTTTGACTTTTAACAAATAATAAATAAAAAAACTAAAGAAAATAAAAATTATGCAGGCCTTTGGCGACGACTGGCCACCATGGTTTGCAGCTCTCGGAGCTTTAATTGTAGGCCGCGAAACACGCGGGAGGCAACATGGAGCTGTGTGCCAAATCGTCGTAAGGCAGCCTCCAGTTGGAAGTCAGTGGGGATATCTATAAGGGTGGAAACAGTAATATAATTAGTATGATTGAGTTAAAGGGGTTGTCCCACGAAAAATATTCTAAACTTTCAAACCAGCACCTGGATCTGAATACTTTAGCAGTTGCATGTCATTAAATATTTTGTATATCTACTAGAACTGACTCAGTTATTCAGTGAAATGTATCTTTATTGAGCCATTTTTTTTCTTATTTCCTTGAACTGCTCACTGAGAAGGCCACACATGCTCAGTTTAAATCTTCAACTGCCTCCTGTCCTGAGCTGTGATAGGGAGAGATGGACAGGAGTCTTGACATGCAGCAGAATAGACAATAGTCACACTACCCTTGAGTAACCAGCTTGATGTAGCAGAGTAATTGGGGCAGATCTCTGGATCTATGTGAGGTGCAGGGCTGTTTCTCGCTTTGTTAAAAAGAGATTGCCAATGTACTATAATATTATGTGAAGTATGACAAATTTTTGTTAAATATTTTTGGGGTAACACAAGTTTCTACTTCTTTTACTACCTTGATTTTAAAATTATTGTGATATGCTTCACTAACCACTTGGAGAACATAATGTGTACACAGTCTAGTTATCAATAACTTGTTGGGTGGCATGATCCTAGTGCTTAAAAATATTAAACTTGTGTGAATTAGGGGTTTGTACTTACGGGACACCCATAATGAGTGGTCTTCCCATGGTCCTGGGGAAAATTCATCCCTGACGGTTGGAGCTACAAAAGATAAACATTAATTTAGCTTATATTTTGAAGACAGAAGTTCCACCCATTACACTTTTTATTTTACCTACCTTCTAGCTCTGGAACTTGGGGTGGTGGAGTTGGAGAGGCAGGTGGGGTCCTCTCTTGCTGGACTGGAGGAGGAGGGTCAGAGGAGCTCCTCTGCTGGTGCAGCAGATGTCAAAAATCATTAAATAATGGTCTCACATTCAAATCTAATGAACAGTTGTAGCTACATGGGAATAGTTTGGGGCTGGAGAATCCCATTCCTAACCACTAGTTCTCTTACTGCAGCTGCACTCCCACATGCTTGGATGAAAAATAAATTAAATATGTTTTACACTTACTAGAGGATGCAGTTTCTTCAGGGGCCGTCCTGCCTCGACGGTGGTGACGCCGTCGTTGACGGTGCTCTGCAACATAACACAATTGTTAGATGATGACACTTTTTAATACTAACACATACTACTATGAAGATATTTTGGGTGTGAGAGGGGGGGCATATCATATATTTTTTTTCCAAAAAGGTATTTATAGCAATAGATAATGTTATCGTCACAATAACTTTCTTAATATCGTTAACACTGTGCAGTAGGAATACTTTGGATATCGCCCACTGACAGTAGCTGCAGCATGGGCACGTCTTTGAGTCTGTGTGTAGGAGGAAGAAGCGGCATATATCTAAGGGTACTTTCTTTCACACTAGTGCATTTGCCTGGCACAAACGTGAGAACTGTTTTAAAATAATTAACAATCTAACAATAATGGGGGATGGCACTGATCTGGCCGCTATTCGGCAAGAACGCCTGGAATTGGCAGGACAAATACTGCAGAACATATGTGAAAGTAGTCTAAGGCTAATAACTGGGAAGGGGCAGGTATCTGAGAATACCTTCACTTGTTTGGTTCGAGTTAGAGGCGTGGCCTAGCTTGAAAGAAAATTACTGCAGCGCACTACGCATGCCCACGTTGTCCTTCTATACTTTTTACATTATTGGCACTCACTGCTGCTATATATACAATACCGTACAATAATTTTTTAACATGTTTTTTACTTATCAAATATTTTGTTACTCACCCTGCCGTATCTCTGCACAGATCTCATTAAACCGCTCTGGGCATTTAAATTTCAGATCGGACCATTTGTGCTGGATCTGGCCCGGGGTCCGCACGGTGTTGAAACGATGGCGCAAGCCTCGGATCAACTGCTTGATCACCTCCTTCTTATGCTGGTTCGGATGGCGGTGTGTGCCATCGTAATCCTCTCTGTCCATAAACCGGATCAGGTATTTCAGCTCTCCAGAGCTAAATGCAGAAGAACGCCTGACTGCCATTTTGGAAAATTTTCTCTGCCTCTGAGGACTGTACGCCACGGGCTAGCGTCGTGCGTGCGTATGTATGATGCATTCGCGAGACAATAGTACGTTAAAGATTCATACGCACTTCGTACGCTCATGCGTACGCATTAAGTTAAGTAGCGTATCTTTAACAACGCTAGACTGTATGTTCGTTATTTGTGCGGGAATGTTCGCAGACGCAGTGTATGCGTACGCTCATGCGTACGTATTCAGTTCAGTAGCGACTAGCGTACTTTTAACAACGCTTAGACTGTATGTTCATTATTTGTGCGGGAATGTTCGCCGAACACGACCAGAATAACGAATATTTTTTAACGCAACTTCGCTCATCTCTAATTGTACGCTAATGCGTACAAATTAGTATGCTAATTCTACGCATCGTGCGCTAATGCGTACGAAATTACCCTCCCGATGCTGTTCCTGAAACATTTCTGTGGTGTTTCCACCATTTTTTCACGTTTTCATATGGACCAGACACCCTCCCCTCATCCGAGCAGGGGGTGCCTGGTCTTCTCCCATTCACTTTTTATGCTCGCGTGCTCGGCCAGAGCACCCGAGCAGACGAGCACAGAGGTGCTCGATCATCACTAATAATAATAAAAAAAAATTATATATATAAAAATATATATTTTTGCAGGGAGGGAGGGGATTTTTCAATCCCCATTGGCTGCGGAGTGGGAAGGGGCATGACCTGACCGGGTCAGGGGCGTGGTTTAGCGGGACCTTGGGGGGTGTTTAAGTCCTTCTTTTGAGGGTGGCCTGAATTACAGATAAATGCCATAGTAATTTATGAGGAAACACAGTGGGTAGCAGTGGAAGAAAACATCGCTTCACACAGGTATATTTAATCTATTTCATTTAAAGGGGTTGTCCGGGTTCAGAGCTGAACCCGGACATACCCAGGTTTTGACTCCCGCAGCCCTCCTGAACAGGGCATCGGAGCCGTTTGAATGGCTAGGGCAGCGCTAAAGCCCGCCCATCAGCGCCGATGACGTCACCGGGCTCACTGCCGGGCAGAAGCCTCCGCCTGGCAGAGCCCGGTACGTCACCGGAACCGGGCTAAATTCCTTTGCCCTGCGCTAATTAGCGCAGGGCAAAGGAGGGCATCGGAGCATAGGATGCTCCGATGCCCTGTTCAGGCCGGCTGCCTGGGTGAATTGAAAGGTATGTCCGGGTTCAGCTCTGAACCCGGACAACCCCTTTAATGTTTTTGTGTGTCATTGCAGAGAGAAAGTCACCCTCCCTCCCAACTCTGCAGCTGACAGAAATTGATTTTTACCGTCAATTTTTCAATCCCCGTTGGCTGCGGAGTGGAAGGGGGCATGGCCTGACCGAGTCGGGGGACGTGACTTAGCGAGACCAGGGTCAGGGGGTTTTAAGTCCTTCTTTTGAGGGTGGCCTGAATTACCGGTCGATGCCATGGTAATTTATGAGGACACGCAATGGGTAGCAGTGGAAGAAAACATCTTTTATTACTACTGAACGGTCGTAGTCTAAAACTAGGTTATTTCATCTATTTCACTTAATGTTTCTGTGTGTCGTTGAAGAGAGAAAGTCAATGCAGCTAACAGAAGTTGATTTTTACCTTCATTTTTTCAATCCTAATTAGCTGCAGAGTGGGAGGGGGTGTGACCTGACCTGGGGCGTTGTTTAACGGGACCTTGGGGGGTTGCTTTTAAGTCCTTCTTTTGAGGGTGGTCTGAATTACAGGTCGACGCCATAGTAATTTATGAGGACACGCAATGGATAGCAGTGGAAGAAAACATATTTTATTACTACTGAATGGTCGTAGTCTAAAATTAGTCTATTTTATCTAATGTTTCTGTGTGTCGTTGCAGAGAGAAATTCACCCTCCCACCCCTGCAGCTGACAGAAGTAAATTTTTACTTTCCTTTTTGTTAATCCCCATTGGCTGCAGAGTGGGAGGGGGCGTGGCCTGACAGAGTCGGGTGCGTGGCTTAGCTAGACCTGGGGTGGGGGTTTTAAGTCCTTCTTTTGAGGGTGGCGTGAATTACAGGTCGATGACATGGTAATTTATGAGGCCACGCAATGGGTAGCAGTGAAAGAAAATATCGCTTTGCACGGGTTTATTTAATCTATTTCATTTAATGTTTCTGTGTGTCGTTGCAGAGAGAAAGTCACCCTCCCTCCCACCCCTGCAGCTGACAGAAGTTGATTTTTACCTTTGAAAAGGAAAATACATACACTGCAACGGCACACTGCTGACCAGATAAAGCACAAAATGCCATAGAGATGTGAAGTATTCTGGAGCTAATGCTATGCTTGTTTGGTAAATTAGAGATTCTTGGCAAATATATTTTGTACAACATTATCTGGGCCCGTTCACCAAATCGCCCAGGTGATCTCTGTAGAACGGGAACCTAACACTATTTCCTACCTGTTATGTGCTAACCTTGGCTTCCGTATAATCATGGGGTGTTTGGTTCCACATGCATGCTGGTTCCTTCTGCCTTTTGCCATTTGTAGTGCTTCAAAGGCCTCCACTAATACAGGGATGCAGGTACCAAGCATGCATGCCGAGTCCACTCGGCTTTATAGTTAAACTAGTTAAAATCAGCCTATGGAGCAGGCGGGGCTAGTCAGGAGTGCATGACCAAATGGAGTAGCCGCACCTCCATACAAACTTACAGAAAAAAAGAGGGGTTTTCAGTCAGCACATCCCAAAGCGCAGGTGCACTTTGCTATGGCTGATTGCAATGAAAAGGAAAATACATACACTGCAACAGCACACTGCTGACCAGATAAAGTACAAAATGCCATAGAGATATGAAGTATTCTGGAGCTAATGCTATGCTTGTTTGGTAAATTAGAGATTCTTGGCAAATATATTTTGTACAAAATTATGTGGGACGATTTGGTGAACAGGCCCAGATAATTTTGTTCAAAATATATTTGCCAAGAATCTCTAATTTACCAAACAAGCATAGCATTAGCTCCAGAATACTTCATATCTCTATGGCATTTTGTGCTTTATCTGGTCAGCAGTGTGCCGTTGCAGTGTATGTATTTTCCTTTTCATTGCAATCAGCCATAGCAACGTGCACCTGCGCATTGGGATGTGCTGACTGAAAACCCCTCTTTTTTTCTTTGTAAGTTTGTACTGGAGGTGTGGCTACTCCATTTGGTCATGCACTCCTGACTAGCCCTGCCTGCTCCATAGGCTGATTTTAACTAGTGTAACTATAAAGCCGAGTGGACTCGGCATGCATGCTTGGTACCTGCATCCCTGTATTAGTGGAGGCCTTTGAAGCACTACAAATGGCAAAAGGCAGAAGGGACCCAGCATGCATGTGGAACCAAACACCCCCTGATTATACGGAAGCCAAGGTTAGCATATAACAGGTAGGAAATAGTGTTAGGTTCCCGTTCTACAGAGATCACCTGGACGATTTGCTGAACAGGCCCAGATAATTTTGTACAAAATATATTTGCCAAGAATCTCTAATTTACCAAACAAGCATAGCATTAGCTCCAGAATACTTCATATCTCTATGGCATTTTGTGCTTTATCTGGTCAGCAGTGTGCCGTTGCAGTGTATGTATTTTCCTTTTCATTGCAATCAGCCATAGCAACGTGCACCT
>ONZH01003462.1:0-76839 GCA_900303285.1 Rhinella marina | reverse complement strand
GTATAATACATAGCTCCTCACATCTCCTTTACATCAATCCATATATACAGGGCAGTATAATACATAGCTTCATCACCTCCTTACATCATCCATATATACAGGCAGTATACACACATAGCTCATCACCTCCTTACATCATCCATATATACAGGGCAGTATAACACATAGCTCATCACCTCCTTTACATCATCCATTATACAGGGGCAGTATAATACATAGCTCATCACATCTCCTTACATCATCCATATATACAGGGCAGTATATACACAGCTCATCATCTCCTTACATCATCCATATATACAGGGCAGCTTACCTCCTTAACACATAGCTCATCATCACCTCCTTACATCATCTATATATACAGGGCAGTCATATATCATACAGCTCATCACCTCCTTACATCATCCATATATACAGGGCAGTATAATACATAGCTCATCATCTCCATTTTACATCATCCAATATACAGGGCAGTATAATACATAGCTACATCATCTCCTTACATCATCCATATATACAGGGCAGTATAATACATAGCTCATCATCTCCTTACATCATCCATATATACAGGGCAGTATAATACATAGCAGTATAATCATCACCTCCTTATCATCCATATATACAGGGCAGTATAATACACAGCTCATCACTCCTTACATCATCCATATATACAGGGCAGTATAATACATAGTCATCATCTCCTTACATCATCCATATATACAGGGGACAGTATATAATACATAGCATATATCATCACCTCCTTACATCATCATATATACGGGCAGTATAATACATAGCTCATCATCCTCCTTACATCATCCATATATACAGGGCAGTATAATACATAGCTCATCACCTCCTTACCATCATCCATATATACAGGGCAGTATAATACATAGCTCATCACCTCCTTACATCATCCATATATACAGGGCAGTATAATACATAGCTCCTCACCTCCTTACATCATCCATATATACAGGGCAGTATAATACATAGCTCATCATCTCCTTACATCATCCATATATACAGGGCAGTATAATACATAGCTCATCACCTCCTTACATCATCCATATATACAGGGCAGTATAATACATAGCTCATCACCTCCTTACATCATCCATATATACAGGGCAGTATAATACATAGCTCCTCACCTCCTTACATCATCCATATATACAGGGCAGTATAATACATAGCTCATCATCTCCTTACATCATCCATATATACAGGGCAGTATAATACATAGCTCATCACCTCCTTACATCATCCATATATACAGGGCAGTATAATACATAGCTCATCACCTCCTTACATCATCCATATATACAGGGCAGTATAATACATAGCTCCTCACCTCCTTACATCATCCATATATACAGGGCAGTATAATACATAGCTCATCACCTCCTTATTCCAACTCCTCAATTTCCCCTGACTCCGACTCCCAATCCAACTCCGACTCCCTCATACATGGAGCAACTTTAAAGAAACTTTGCATAAATCAGTAGTACAGCTATGTCATGTCAAAAAGAGTTTGTAATATATGTTTTACTAGATATCTTTACTCTTCCAGTCTCAGGCTTTTCTCTGGGTACAGCTCAGTAAGGGCCTGATGTATGAAAACTGTCCAGGTCTAAGACTTTCTTTGTTGCCCATAGCAACCAATCAGAGCTCCCCTTTCATTTCTCTAGAGCACTATATGAAATGAATTGAGCTCGGATTGGTTTCTATGTGCAACAAAGAAACTTTACAAACTAAAGCAAACTAAAACATAAAGCAGAGAGAACATGCACTGGACAAGTGATTTATACACAGTTTATTTAAAGTTTAGATATACTGAGAAGTACTTGTCTTAAAGGGGTTTTCTCCTCAGGCTGTGTGTGTGTGTGTGGAGGGGGGGGTCTCCAGCAGTTATTACTCTGACAGAGCAGGAGATTGTGATTTCTAACACAATTACAGGTTAAGCTTCTCAGTCCTCACAACACTCGGACCTTTTGCTTACTGCTGGTAATCACTCAGAGCTCAATCCCATCATTCTTCACTGCTCTCAACCAATCAGATAACAGTCTTTCTGGTCTGCAGGTTACCATAGAAACTTGTGTGCAGTGAGAGACCTGCTGAACTGCCTATAATTCATGACTGACCAATGTCTTTAGAAAATGTCTTCTTTTATCTGTCCCTTTATGATGAAAGCTAATCTTTGTAACTATTGAGAAAACCCCTTTAATCCTATTTTGTCTAGTAGATCTGAGATGAGTGCAGCCATTCCTTCCCAGTGCCTTTTTCCTCTGATCTGTAGCAGAGGAGCTTCACTACTGACATCTACATAAAGGGCAGCACACAGTCATCTCAACTGAAAGCCTAGATCCTGAGATCCCAAATTCTTATGAAAATATATTCAGCGACAGATGCTGACAGATTCTGTGAAATTCTGACTGTTTCCAGCCGAGAGAGAAAGGTGTATGGGCCAGATGAAAGGTGTATCACCTCGGTGTAGTATGTTTAACCCTTAATATCAGTAACCTAGTGCTGCACTGGTCATTCCTAGAACCCTGCGAGGTCACAGCTTTCCTGAAGGAAGATAAGACAACAAAGCTCTCCGTGTCTATGAACTGAGGTGATGAAACTTACACATGAGGATCAAGGTCGCGCTGCTGACAGTGATCTCATTACTCTGCATATAGTGAGGAACTTGACATAGTGCACGTAAAGGAAGGATAAAACAACTAAGATCAGGAAGATCACATTACCTTCTTGTCATCTGTTCATCCTATCGGGAGGAAACTCTAAAGCTGGAGATCTCCAGTAAAGAAGCAGATCACCTACAGCAGACCTCACAAGTGTCCCTCTTTTGGATTTAGTTCCTATTTTTGACCCAAGTCTTTCTGTCCCTCTTTGCTCATTAAATGTCCCTCTTTTTATCTGAAGTATAGATTTACATTATTACATTTACAATATTGGGGTTATAACCCTAACCCTATCTGTATATTAGAGCCCGTCTTGTATATTATTTCATTAATTGATTAAATTTGTATTTCACAAATTTCTATATTTCGATCATTTTTGCACTATTGTGTTAAAGAAAACTACTGAAATTTATAGATGTGCAGGAAAAATAGATCTTTTACACCATGAACCATAATTATCCCTCTTTGACCGTGCAAACGTTGAGTAGTATGCCTACAGTGCCCTTTCACATATTATCACATATATTCAGTAACCGGATCCTCTACAGCGGGCATGCCCAACCTGCGGCCCTCCAGCTGTTGCAAAACTACAATTCCCAGCATGCCTGGACACCCTACAGCTATTAGGGCATGCTGGGAGTTGTAGTTGTAGCTGGAGGGCTGCAGGTTGAGCTTGCCTGCTCTACAGGATAATCCAAGCTGCTTTTATTTCCCTCTCAGACGCTTTGATTAAAAAGGCAGTGGAACCCCTGCCAAGCAGCTGATTTAGCCGGTGGGAGCTCCAGCCAACCAGGCATTTAATCTCCAGTGGCCGTATTATATGGCGGCCATTTATGTAGAGGGGGTCCCAAGCAAGGTGATTGAAAGTTTGTGATCCCTTCAGAATTTTTGATATTTCTGCATAAATGTGACCTAAACCTACATCGTAATGATGTCACAAAAGTATGTGAATCTTTGTCTGGTGTGACCCCCTTGTGCAGCAAGACCTGCAAAGGTTTCTGATAATTGTTGATTAGTCCTGCACACCACTGTGGGTGTATTTTAGCCTATTCCTCCTTACAGAACAGCTTCAGCTCTGCTATGTTGGTGGTTTCCTCCCATGAACTGCTCACTTTAGGTTGTTCCATAACATTTCTTCTGGATTAGGGTTAGGACTGTGACCCGGCCATTCCAAAACTTTCACTTTCTTCTTCTTTAACCATTCGTTGGTAGAAAGACTTGTGTGCTTTGGGTCGTAGTTTTGCTGCATGACCCATGCTTTCTTTAGAGTCATATCACTGACACATGTCCTGACAGCAGAACAGGCCCAAAAGATGATACTGCCACCACCATGTTTCACGGATGAGATGAGTTTTCTATGCTGGATGTAGTGTTCTACTTTCTCCAAACATAATGTATCTCATTTAATCCAGAAAACCCTATTTTGGTCTCACCAGTACATAAAACATTGTCCCAAAAGCCTCCTGGTTTGTCCAGGTGATCCTTATCAAACTGTAGACAGGAAACAATGTTGCGCCTTTCTTGCCATGTACACCATTGTTGTTCAGTGTCCTCCTGATGGTGAGCTCGTGAACATTAACATCAGTTGATGTGAGAAAGGCCTTTAGTTGCTTAGAGGTTACCTTTGTGATCTTGAGGACTATTATTATGCCTTGGTGTCATCTTTGTTGGTCGACCACTCCTGGGGATGGTAATAATGGTCTTGAATTTCCTCCATTTGTACTCATTCTCTCTGACTTTGGATTGGTGGAGTTCAAACTCTTTAGGGATGGTTCTGTAATGTTTTCCAGCCTGATGAGCATCAACAACTCTCCTTCTGAGGTCCTCAGAGATCTCCTTTGTTTGTGCCATGATACACTTCCACAAACATGTGTTGTGGACATCAGACTTTGATAGATCCCTGTTCTTGTCATTCCATTGATTCAAAGCATCTGACTGTAATTTCAACTTCAAATTATCTGCTGATCCTAAAGGTTCATATCCTTTTACCACAGACATGTGATATTGGATAATTTTCCTCATTAAATAAAGTCAAATATTTGTGACTCATTTATCTGATTTGTTCGGCTTTATCTACTTTTAGGACGTGTGAAAATCTGATGTAGGTTTAGGTCAAATTTATTCGTAAAAGAATATTCTGAAGGGTTCACAAATTTTCTGAATCTTCTATATTTCTGCATAAACTATATCAGATTTTCACACATGCCCTAAAAGTAGATAAAAATAACCAAGTCAGAAACGAGTTACAAATATTTGAATATTGATCATTTACTTATGCTGCTAAGCTTGACCATGGGCCCTCACAAATGTTGTGAATGCTCTTACAAAGGAGCCAAGTTTTAAATAATAAATACCAGCACCAGTAACAAAGAGCGGGCCAGAGAAGTATGCTCAGAGTATGTGATTGCAGCTGGTGTAAGTACAACCACCATGGCTGATGCCAGTGGACTGTCGACAGAATGACAGGGAGCCTGAGAGGAGCTGTGCACCATAGTCTAGTGAAGCCATCTAAGGACTGTCAGGGGACCAGAGGAGGTGCCACATAATAAGGGCTGAGGTGGTCATTCATTAACTAGAAATAGACCTATATAAGGTGTATTTCTGCGTAAATTGCAGCACAAAGGTTGCAGCGCTTCTTAATAACTTTGGCAGATCCACCGCCAGCTATAGGGGGTATTAATGAATGACCCCCTGAGTGTTTTCACCGGGATAGAAGTCAGTGAGTGATCAGAGACTGCAACCGTTTGTGAGCCATTGCTTGGTTTGTGTTGGTGTTTTCAAAAGTGACAATGACAAACCCAACAGGTTCTTGGAAGAAAAAAGCATAAAGAATGATCCTTTCTCCTGCACAGAGTGTGGTCCAGGATTGTATTCCTGTTATGAAAGGTAGTGGCGTAGCATCCATGATGACCCAGGGAGTTGTAGAGGAGCATCCCTAGTGACAAGTGGCGTATCAGCGTGGCAGACTGTGGCAGAAGGTAGCCTTAAAGAGATAAACAATGGCGTGGCAGGATGGCCATAAGCTGAAGGTCACTTCAGTGCAACCCAGCTCTGGCAGATTCTAAGGAATTTCTAAGGAGACTTAGAGGACCCCAGCCCTAATCAAGGACTGCTCAGAATTTTGTCTTGCCACTGTTCAGAATAAACGTAAAAAAAAAAAGGATGGGCACTGCTAAACAAAGTTAGACTGCTGCAAGTGGCTACTTTCACACTAGCATTCTCAATATCGGCGGTCTCAATACCGGAAGAAAACGCTTCCGTTTTGTCCCCATTCATTGTCAATGGGAACAAAACGTAACTGAACAGAACAGAGCGCTCCAAAATGCAGTCCGTTCCCATAACGGAGAGCAGCATGCTGCAATTTGCTTTCCGTCCTGGGATACGGAGCAAGATGGATCCGTCATGACCCACAATGCAAGTCAATGGGGACGGATCCGTTTTCTCTGACACAATAGAAAATGGATCCATCCTCCATTGACTTTCAATGGAGTTCACGATGGATCAGTCTTGGCTATGTTAAAGATAATACAATTGGATCCGTTCATAACAGATGCAGACGGTTGTATTAGATGCCGTGCAACTCTACTTCTAGTGTACCCAGTTACACTAGAAGAGATGATTGCTTGTGCTTCTGTAATACACTCATCAGTAGGGGAGACTTCACAAGTGACTAGGGCTTCATGTATGACAGCCATTTAGTTGGTCGGTACCTTCAATACTGTGCAACAATCCAAAGTATAAGAAAGAAAAGGGCGGCACTCACCGAAACTTCTTTTTGCAACTTTATTTATCCATTACAGACAAACGCAGGACGATGTGGGTACAGCACAGCAATACATGAAGCCCTAGTGACTTGTGAAGTGTCCCCTACTGATGAGTGTATGCAGTGTCTGACAAAATATAGAGGCACAAGCAATCATCTCTTCTAGTGTAACTGGGACAGTGTAGGGGAAGAATAGAGAGTAAAACTGATAGAATACTAAGGACTTTGATGAAGGAAAACAGTTTGAGGGAGTGAGGGGCTGAGGCACAATGCTTAATAATACAGCTGCTGCAGAACCTCAAGAAAAATATTCTGTTTTTCTAATTTAAACAGAGAAACAGTTGTTTTTTTCCTCAAAACCTCAAGTTTCTACATATTATTATTGCCAGCACAGCACCCCAATAGCATTCTGTTGCTGAGCAAGTGCACATTTTATTCAATAACAAAAGTATTTTATGACAATAACAAGGCAACTAAACCCCACCACGAACAGATCAAGTCAAGTCAAGAGAGTCTCCCTGTTGATGACTTTTATGAAAAAAGTCAGTATTTTAACTGCAATAAAGGGAGGGGGGTTTAGGGGAGGTGGAGAACTCCATGCCTCGCTGGGTTGGTGGTAGTGCTGATGACACTTGTAGTCTTGGTGGTATCAGTAGGGGCAGTGGTAAAGACAGTCACACTCTGGGGAAATACAGATCAGGGAATCGGGAGGGGGGCCCATGGAACCCACCATGAGATATCATAGTCTGACAAAAATGGCATGGCGTGTGAGGACTATGACAATGATTGTGTGTTGGACACAATGGCAGTGATGAGGAGATGTCATCAGAGGAGAAGGGTGGTGACCGTGTTGGCAATAAAGAGCAGTGTACGGCAGTGTAAAGAGACAATGTACAGCCAAAACCTCCAGAAGAACTGGCAGGGGCAGATCTACTTCTATTGTTATCAGCTTGGAAACTGGTGAGGCCACTGATACTTGGCACAGACTCCAAATACCCCAGCTTTGGAATATGAAAAAGTGTGTCCCGGCACGGTGGGTTTTTAAACACGCCGTATACTAACTCCGTTAACCATAATTTTTCCCACAGCTATGTATGTCAGTGTCACTCAGACATCATTAGGGAGGGGGGAGGGAAAAAGAAAATATTTATAAAAAAATTAAAGCCATAATATGCTTTTTATATATGTCTCAGTAACATACTGTAGTTTGTTAGGGCGAAGAAAGACATCCATCTAGTTCGGCCTGTTATCCTGGAAGCTGATCCAGAGGACGGCAAAAAAAAAAAAAACAGTGACGTAGAAACAAATTTTTCTTATTTACGGGGAAAAAATCCTTCCCAACTCTAATCAGACATCAGAATAACTCCCTGAATCAATGACCCATCTCTAGTAACTATAACCTGTAATATTATTACCCTCCAGAAATGTATCCAGGCCCCTCTTGGACTCTTTTAGTGAACAGACCACTGTTTTTATATAGTGTTACGCTGAGACCAATATACTGGGAGTGAAGGGCTCCCCCATTAATTCGGCTGCTGCTCTGCGGGTCTCACACACACATATAGCAGTCATACATGAAGCCCTGGTGACTCGTAAAGTGGCTGCAGTCTGCCACTGACACTCTGACACTTCTTAAAACAGACTAAAGATGAGTCAACCTTTTGAGATTTGGTTTATTTCAAGATCAACTGAATTTTTCCAAAAGTTTGGCTTGGACCCAAATCGATTCTACCCAAACCAAAGTGGCTCCAATTTCCCTGAAATTTGGTATATTACCCCCTTTAGTCTCCTAGGACATAAACAATGTTTTTAGGGCTCAATGTCATTCACTGTCTAACATTTAGGGTATCGTTACCCCAATATGTCGACAACTCACACATATTATCACTTTATACTTTTTCACGTTGCTGGACACCAGTTCTCACTGCCTGCCACAAACTGAGCGGGGCAGAATCCTTGTACTGAGAGGTCTTCATGTTGCATGTCCTGGTGGTGGGGAGGACAGTGATGTGCTCGGACAGATCGTCTGTTTAGAGGAATGGTGCACAGTGATCCATTCTGTACTGCAAGTAAATTGGGTGGCAAACAGTGTCTACCCAAACCATCGAAGGTGTTTGCAATAGGCTACGAGCTAGACATTCAGCTACAGGTGTTCCATTGACTCACATCACCACTCTCGAAGGCTATCATGGTGCACAGCAAGAAGCCAATGAAGGCTGGAATGAAGGTATATCCTCTTCAGCAATGAGTCCTACTTTTGTCACAAGTGCAGTGATAGTTGGAGATTGGTCTGGAGACCACGTGGGAAACACCATGAAGAGTCCTCAACACCGGTCCTGCTCTCAGCAATATACTGTGGAGTGGCATAATGTACGGTAGCCGGATCCTTTAGTCTTCATTTTAGGTACTAATAGCTTACAATGATTTGGCTGTAGAACCAGTAGTACAGCAATTTCTTCAAAGTGTTCCAGGAGACGTTTTTCACCAGGAAAATACCAGGCTTCTTGCTCTTGCTGCTGTGAGTGTGGCCTGCGTACTATGGCCTATGGTCTGAGACATCATTGGTCGTCAGTGGCAAAGGGAGCTGCTATCAGCAGATCTTGATGATTTGCATGACCAAGTGCATTCAGCGTAGCAGGAGATTAATAATGGTAGCTGTCATGGTCAGAAGTGCATGTATTTCTGCACGTGGCACTCATATTCTGATGCTGAATAAATCATTTCTTCAGTATTTTGTTTGCCTTTTTTATCATTTGCATATCATTCACATGTCTATCCATCCTGTGATTTCCATAATTGCGCGGCTTTTCCTTCGTGTTGCTGCAGTTTCAATGTTGAGGCGTGCAGAAGACATATGTATGGTCTTCCCACGTATAACATGTTTAAATTGTGTTGCATAGTCACTTGTTGGCCAAGTGCCAGATGGCACCAACCCAGGGGCTGTTAATAAGTACAGTCCACAAATAGTCTGCTATTTTTAATCTGCAGGCGCTCTCCATCCTCTGGCGCCGTGCCTCAGGACTGCCGTCCTGCTCTTGTATAAACTGAAAACACAATCTAATACGTGGGGCATAAAAAAAGGGAAGACGTTTTAAGGAATGAACACTGAATTTTTTTATGGTATTTACTTTTAAAACCACAGCGACTTTCTACATGTGAAATTGTGTGTCAGTGATAGGAACTGTGGAGGGTTTAAGTGTGCACCTTCTATAGCTTTACGTTATTCTTTCTGACTCCCCCATACACGTACATGCTTGGTTCAGCTGATCATGGATGACAGAGAAGAAAGTTGCTACCAACACTTCTGGTGGATTTTACCAACAACGCCACACTCTCCTACCTTAAAAGCTCAAAGTTTCATACAGTACAGCCTGTATAAAAGGTCATTTCTGTGAGTGCTTGAACAACAGTTATCTCACAGTCACAACCTACAATCAAAACAGATGTTTTCTGAACAGGGAAACCCATTTAATGAACCTTTAATTCAATACATTGTGGTCACCAGCATGCTCCTTGCTTTATTTACAATACTTATCCAGTACTGATCCTCAGTTTCTTCCTATATTATGTTCCAGAGCTGCATTCACTATTCTGCTGGTGGACTCACTGTGTACATACATTACTTATCCTGTATTATACTCCAGAGCTGCACTCACTATTCTGCTGGTGGACTCACTGTGTACATACATTACTTATCCTGTACTGATCCTCAGTTTCTTCCTATATTATGTTCCAGAGCTGCATTCACTATTCTGCTGGTGGACTCACTGTGTACATACATTACTTATCCTGTATTATACTCCAGAGCTGCACTCACTATTCTGCTGGTGGACTCACTGTGTACATACATTACTTATCCTGTACTGATCCTGAGTTACATCCTGTATTATACTCCAGAGCTGCACTCACTATTCTGCTGGTGCAGTCACTGTGTACATACATTACTTATCCTGTACTGATCCTCAGTTTCTTCCTATATTATGTTCCAGAGCTGCACTCACCATTCTGCTGGTGCAGTCACTATGTACATACATTACTTATCCCGTACTGATCCTGAGTTACATCCACCCATTTAATGAACCTTTAATTCAATACATTGTGGTCACCAGCATGCTCCTTGCTTTATTTACAATACTTATTTACAATACTTATCCAGTACTGATCCTCAGTATGAGCTGCACTCACTATTATGTATTATACTCCAGAGCTGCAACTCACTATTCTGCTGGTGCAGTCACTGTGTACATACATTACTTATCCTGTACTGATCCTGAGTTACATCCTGTATTATACTCCAGAGCTGCACTCACTATTCTGCTGGTGCAGTCACTGTGTACATACATTACTTATCCTGTACTGATCCTGAGTTACATCCTGTATTATACTCCAGAGCTGCACTCACTATTCTGCTGGTGCAGTCACTGTGTACATACATTACTTATCCTGTACTGATCCTGAGTTACATCCTGTATTATACTCCAGAGCTGCACTCACTATTCTGCTGGTGCAGTCACTGTGTACATACATTACTTATCCTGTACTGATCCTTAGTTACATCCCTGTATTATTACTCCAGAGCTGCACTCACTATTCTGCTGGTGCAGTCACTGTGTACATACATTACTTATCCTGTACTGATCCTCAGTTTCTTCTATATTATGTTCCAGAGCTGCACTCACTATTCTGCTGGTGCAGTCACTGTGTACATACATTACTATCCCGTACTGATCCTGAGTTACATCCTGTATTATACTCCAGAGCTGCACTCACTATTCTGCTGGTGCAGTCACTGTGTACATACATTACTTATCCTGTACTGATCCGGAGTTATATCCTGTATTATACTCCAGAGCTGCACTCACTATTTCTGCTGGTGCAGTCACTGTGTACATACATTACTTATCCTGTACTAATCCTTAGTTACAGCAGTATTATACTCCAGAGCTGCACTCACTATTCTGCTGGTGCAGTCACTGTGTACATACATTACTTATCCTGTACTGATCCTGAGTTACATCCTGTATTATACTCCAGAGCTGCACTCACTATTCTGCTGGTGCAGTCACTGTGTACATACATTACTTATCCTGTACTGATCCTGAGTTACATCCTGTATTATACTCCAGAGCTGCACTCACTATTCTGCTGGTGCAGTCACTGTGTACATACATTACTTATCCTGTACTGATCCTGAGTTACAGCCTGTATTATACTCCAGAGCTGCACTCACTAATTTGCTGGTGCAGTCACTGTGTACATACATTACTTATCCTGTACTGATCCTGAGTTACATCCTGTATTATACTCCAGAGCTGCACTCACTATTCTGCTGGTGCAGTCACTGTGCTACACACATTACTTATCCTGTACTGATCCTCAGTTACATCCTGTAATTATACTCCAGAGCTGCACTCACTATTCTTGCAGGTGCAGTCACTGTGTTACATACATTACTTATCCTGTACTGATCCTCAGTTACATCCTGTATTATACTCCCAGAGCTGCACTCACTATTCTGCTGGTGCAGTCACTGTGTACATACATTACTTATCCTGTACTGATCCTCAGTTACATCCTGTATTATACTCCAGAGCTGCACTCACTATTCTGCTGGTGCAGTCACTGTGTACATACATTACTTATCCTGTACTGATCCTGAGTTACATCCTGTATTATACTCCAGAGCTGCACTCACTATTCTGCTGGTGCAGTCACTGTGTACATACATTACTTATCCCTGTACTGATCCTGAGTTACATCCTGTATTATACTCCAGAGCTGCACTCACTATTCTGCTGGTGCAGTCCCTCTGTACATACATTACTTATCCTGTACTGATCTTTAGTTACAGGCAGTATTATACTCCAGAGCTGCACTCACTATTCTGCTGGTGCAGTCACTGTGTACATACATTACTTATCCTGTACTGATATTTACTTACAGGCAGTATTATACTCCAGAGCTGCACTCACTATTCTGCTGGTGCAGTCCCTCTGTACATACATTACTTCTCCTGTACTGATCTTTAGTTACAGGCAGTATTATACTCCAGAGCTGCACTCACTACAGTTCTGTCAGAGCAGCAGGTAGAGATTGCCGTGGCCATGACTGGGGTAGTCAGCTTCCACCATTTAGACATAGATGTTATACCCGAGTAGTAAGCCGTTATTCCCTGCATGCTCTATAGCAGCGGCTATGTGTTCTTCATCATTTTACTGACTTTCGAGTAAAATACAGTAAAAAGAAATGAGCAAACATTCATCAAATCCTGAGTAATATATAATCAGTTGCATTGTCTTACATCACTTATAAATCTGCCATGTGGAATGATGTGAGCCGGGGTAGGTGGCTTTGTGGTGCCATAATAAGCAGATTATAATGCTGGAGTGTGCTATTTGTACAGGACGGTGGAAGCTCTGGAAACGTGGCTTTCATGAGGTAGGCATCACTGCTATCTGGGACAGGGTGAAAGGGTCAGAGAGAGGAAGTGAAATGAACACGTTGAGAAACAATTACTCAGCAATAAGGAAAGATCCACACGTGTCATACTTGGATGTGTAATACTGCAGAGGGGCCGGGGACTGTCATCTGGAGAAATACTCAGCAAGTCTGAAGGGAAGAAGCCCCAGACACGAAGACTGATGGAAGACGACTACAGGGACACCACCTGCTCCCAGAGCAGAAAGTCCTGAGGACAAGAGAGATTCTCCCACCAGAAACATTTATGGCAGATCAATAGGTCATGTCGTAAAAGGGAGTGAAGGCTCCTCCAGCGGCTATAGTTGGACCCCGCCAATCAAACATTTGGAACATATAGGGATGTAAGTGACTTGGACAGTACAACTGATCTTATTAGTGATGATCTTAAAAAAACTATAAGGAGAAGTCACTTCAGCAATCTCAGCTTGAATCCGCATCTACTGCAAGAGACAGAAGGTGGGAACATGTCTGCTACTCCCACAGGAGCCGTACTCAGTTTAACATGGGTTGCCTCAACTTTAAAATAGTATAAAAAAACCCGTTTCTGATCCATTGCTGCCACTTTGTCCTCTCTGCCGGTTAAATGTATTGTTTTGTGATGTCCTGTGTACCGCTGCAGCCAATCACTGACCTCAGCAGTCTTCTGCCTCATACAGGACGTCACCGCTGCAGCCAATCACTGACCTCAGCAGTCTTCTGCCTCATACAGGACGTCACCGCTGCAGCCAATCATTGACCTCAGCAGTCTTCTGCCTCATACAGGACGTCACCGCTGCAGCCAATCAATGACCTCAGCAGTCTTCTGCCTCATACAGGACGTCACCCTGCAGCCAATCACTGACCTCAGCAGTCTTCTGCCTCATACAGGACGTCACGCTGCTGCAGCCAATCACTGACCTCAGCAGTCTTCTACCTCATACAGGACGTCACCGCTGCAGCCATCACTGACCTCAGCAGTCTTCTGCTCATACAGGACGTTCACCGCTGCAGCCAATCACTGACTCAGCAGTCTTCTGCCTCATACAGGACGTCACCGCTGCAGCCAATCACTGACCTCAGCAGTCTTCTGCCTCATACAGGACGTCACCGCTGCAGCCAATCATGACCTCAGCAGTCTTCTGCCTCATACAGGACGTCACCGCTGCAGCCATTGACCTCAGCAGTCTTCTGCCTCATACAGGACGTCACCGCTGCAGCCAATCACTGACCTCAGCAGTCTTCTGCCTCATACAGGACGTCACCGCTGCAGCCAATCACTGACCTCAGCAGTCTTCTGCCTCATACAGGACGTCACCGCTGCAGCCAATCACTGACCTCAGCAGTCTTCTGCCTCATACAGGACGTCACCCGCTGCAGCCAATCACTGACCTCAGCCGTCTTCTGCCTCATACAGGACGTCACCGCTGCAGCCAATCACTGACCTCAGCAGTCTTCTGCCTCATACAGGACGTCACCGCTGCAGCCAATCACTGACCTCAAGCAGTCTTCTGCCTCATACAGGACGTCAACCGGCTGCAGCCAATAACTGACTCAGCAGTCTTCTGCCTCATACAGGACGTCACTGATCATACAGGACGTCACCCTGCAGCCAATTACTGACCTCAGCAGTCTTCTGCATCATACAGGACGTCACCGCTGCAGCCAATTACTGACCTCAGCAGTCTTCTGCCATCATACAGGAACGTCACCGCTGCAGCCAATCACTGACCTCAGCAGTCTTCTGCCTCATACAGGACGTCACCGCTGCAGCCAATCACTGACCTCAGCAGTCTTCTGCCTCATACAGGACGTCACCGCTGCAGCCAATCACTGACCTCAGCAGTCTTCTGCCTCATACAGGACGTCACCGCTGCAGCCAATCACTGACCTCAGCAGTCTTCGCCTCATACAGGACGTCACCGCTGCAGCCAATCACTGACCTCAGCAGTCTTCTGCCTCATACAGGACGTCACCGCTGCAGCCAATTACTGACCTCGCAGTCTCTGCATCATACAGGACGTCACGCTGCAGCCAATTACTGACCTCAGCAGTCTTCTGCATCATACAGAGTCACGTCACGCTGCAGCTCATGCAGCCAATCACTACCTCAGCAGTCTTCTGCCTCATACAGGACGTCACCGCTGCAGCCAATCACTGACCTCAGCAGTCTTCTGCTCTTCATCAGGAGTCATACAGGACGTCACCGCTGCAGCCACTGACCTCAGCACTGACCCTCAGACCTCAGCAGTCTTCTGCCTCATACAGGACGTCACCGCTGCAGCCAATCACTGACTGCAGTTCTGCCTCATACGAGCAGTCACGCCCTCTCCAATCACTGACCTCAGCAGTCTTCTGCCTCATACAGGACGTCACCGCTGCAGCCAATCACTGACCTCAGCAGTCTTCTGCCTCATACAGGACGTCACCGCTGCAGCCAATCACTGACCTCAGCAGTCTTCTGCCTCATACAGGACGTCACCGCTGCAGCCATTACTGACCTCAGCAGTCTTCTGCTCATACAGGACGTCACCGCTGCAGCCAATCACTGACCTCAGCAGTCTTCTGCCTCATACAGGACGTCACCGCTGCAGCCAATCACTGACCTCAGCAGTCTTCTGCCTCATACAGGACGTCAGCGCTGCAGTCAAAACCTTACATAGCTTCAGCAGCCCCCGAGAGGACGGGCCACCAGTTCTGAATTACCAGCTTCCCTGCAGTTCGCCCAAAGCAACTAACCGCACATGGAGGCCACGGTCAGGAACTGTGGGGCTTCTGTCTAGAGGAAGCATTTCTGAATGTATGATATGAATGCTGATGCGTCTTCTTCTGTTAAATATATTCTCTTTAGTCAAAATGGAATAAATAATCTGTAAAAATACTGCCATGCCGCCAGGCTGGGTGGACACTAGCATTACCACAAGGACCATCAGGATCACCGGGCAGGTGGTGGTTATCAGAACCAGATGCCACAAAAATGTCAGAAAGTGGGACCATGAGAATACATTATAGTCTGCAGACCATCTACCTGTCCCAAATGAGGCCGCTTTTGTCATTTTGTGGCAGATTTTGATGCGGTTTTGCCCTTTGTACTGCAAAATCAGCAAAAACAATTGAAATGATGTGCGTTTCACAGGTCGATGGAAGGTCGATTTCGGCAGGGGAAGTAAATGTAAAGAGTACATGAGACTTGTCATCACGTTGCTGGTACAAAAATCTGCACTGAAAAACTGCACGTATTCCACAACATGTGCACGTGGACTTGTAGAAATCCATGTGCTTGTCGCCTTGGAAATAAAAACTGCTGTGTGTGTGTGGTGATCTTAGGAGGTCAGAGTGCACAGATCCCCCACAAACACAGCACTGACGTGTCTCTATCAGGGTATTCAGAGGTGTGGTCAGAGACACAGGCGGTTTTGCTGCAGTTTTCACTGGTAAAACATGAAAATTAAATGTACATCGCTAGTAAAAACCGCGACTCCATGAAAATGTGGAAAACAAACAAACAGTTCATCCAGTGCGGTTATGACCGTAAAGCCTTAATCACTGTATAAGGAAACAGCTCACATTTTTTTAGACTTTTTTGCATTTTCCCCTGGGATCTTGTATAACTTCTCTAGATTCATTCAGCCTGAGCTATGACGAGGACAGATTCTGTTCCCTAACCAGAAATGCTCAGTCACACTTCAGTGGCCGTCAGCACGTGGATGCTTAATGCTGAGCCCAACATTGCTTCAGTCAGCACTTTGAAGAATGACTTTATGGAAGTATTTTGCTTGATTGATGACAATATGTAGAAATATTGATCGGCTGTGCCGCAGTTTATCGGGTGTATAGATGGGGTCCTTTGTCAGAGAGAGCCAGCCCTGCCATAATGAGGCCCCATTCACTTCAAACACTTGGGATGCTGCAGCAGTACACTGCCATCTTTCACTGTGCGTCATGGCCAAAGTCATCATGTGGCCCCATGTGTACAGGGACCGATGACTAGTGCTGCGTCACATCTAAACTTGCCGCTTATGACCAATGCCCACCGATCTACACATCATTTCTACAACTGCTTATCTGTCCGATCCCTGACATCTGGAAATCATTATGATTACAGTCACAGGACATCACAAATCATCTGTATTGCCTAATAATATCAGATCTACGGTAGCTAATTACATCAACTGTGATATACAGTGCCTTGCGAAAGTATTCAGCCCCCTGGAACTTTTCAACCTTTTGCCACATTTCAGGCTTCAAACAAAAAGATAGAACATTTTACATTTTTGGTGAAGAATCAACAACAAGTGGTCACAACTGTGAAGTGGAAGGAAATTTATTGGATCATTTAACCTTTTTTTGTAATAATAAAACTGCAGAATTATTCGTCCCATTTCCTTTCAGTCCAGAAGTTGATCTCTGATCTCTGAATGATCCAATGTCGTCCTAAATGACTGATGAAGATACATAGAATCCACCTGTGTGTAATCAAGTCTCCGTATAAATGCACCTGCTCTGTGATAGTCTCAGGGTTCTGCATCATGAAGACCAAGGAACACACCAGGCAGGTCCCTGATACTGTTGTGGAGAAGTTTAAAGCTGGATCTGGAGACCAAAAGATTTCCCAAGCTTTAAACATCCCAAGGAGCACTGTGCAAGCGTCATATTGTACTGGAAGGAGGATCAGACCACTGCAAATCTACCAAGACCCGGCCGTCCCTCTAAACAAGGAGAAGACTGATCAGAGATGGAGCCAAGAGGCCCATGATCACTCTGGATGAACTGCAGAGATCTACAGCTGAGGTGGGAGAGTCTGTCCACAGGACAACAATCAGTCCAACACTTCACAGATCTGCCCTTTATGGAAGAGTGGCAAGAACAGGGAAGATGGTTAAAATTGATGGGAAGAAGGATGGAGCCAAATACAGGACCATTCTGGATGAAAAGACCTGAGACTAGGACGGAGATTTATCTTCCAACAAGACAATGATCCCAAACAGAAAGCAAAATCTACAATGGAATGGTTCAAAAATAAAGGTCTCCAGGTCTTAGAACGGCCGAGTCACAGTCCAGACCTGAATCCAATGGAGAAGATGTGGAAAGAGCTGAAAACTGCTGTTCACAAACGTCTCCATCCAACCTCAAAGAGGAAGAACGGGCAAGAATTTCATCTCTAGATGTGAAAACTGATAGAGACATCCCCCAAGAGACCGCAGCTGGAATCAAAGTATTAATGCAAGGGGGATGAATAATTCTGCACGAACAACTTTTCAGTTTTATTATTACAAAAAAAGGTTAAATGATCCAATAAATTTCCTTCCACTTCACAATTGTGACCACTTGTTGTTGATTCTTCACCAAAAATGTAAAATGTTCTATCTTTTTGTTTGAAGCCTAAAATGTGGCAAAAGGTTGAAAAGTTCCAGGGGGTGAATACTTTCACAAGGCACTGTGTATCTGCTTTATTATATGAGCTTTTATGCATACTGCCTTATTACAGTATATCAGCTTTATTATTCTTATATGTGCTGTATTGTATATTGCCATATTATACAATATTTATACTGCCTTATTATATCAGCATTATTATATACCTCCATGTCATATGAGCTGTATTGTATACTGGCTTATTACTGTATATGAGCTCTTATGTATACTGCCATATTATATCAGCATTATTATATACTGCGATATTATATCAGCATTATTATATACTGCCATATTATATTAGCATTATTGTATACCTCCATGTCATATGAGCTGTATTCTACACCGTCATATTACATGAGTTGTATTGTACACTGCTGTATTCTATACCGTCATATTACATGAGTTGTATTGTATACTGCTGTATTCTATACCGTCATATTATATGAGTTGTATTGTATACTGCCATATTACATGAGTTGTATTGTACACTGCTGTATTCTATACCGTCATATTACATGAGTTGTATTGTACACTGCTGTATTCTATACCGTCATATTACATGAGTTGTATTGTACACTGCTGTATTCTACACCGTCATATTATATGAGTTGTATTGTATACTGCTGTATTCTATACCGCCATATTACATGAGTTGTATTGTATACTGCTGTATTCTATACCGTCATATTATATGAGTTGTATTGTATACTGCCATATTACATGAGTTGTATTGTATACTGCTGTATTCTACACCGTCATATTACATGAGTTGTATTGTACACTGCTGTATTCTACACCGTCATATTATATGAGTTGTATTGTACACTGCTGTATTCTATACCGTCATATTATATGAGTTGTATTGTATACTGCTGTATTCTATACCGTCATATTATATGAGTTGTATTGTATACTGCCATATTACATGAGTTGTATTGTATACTGCTGTATTCTACACCGTCATATTATATGAGTTGTATTGTATACTGCCATATTACATGAGTTGTATTGTATACTGCTGTATTCTACACCGTCATATTATATGAGTTGTATTGTATACTGCCATATTACATGAGTTGTATTGTATACTGCTGTATTCTACACATCATATTATATGAGTTGTATTGTATACTGCCATATTACATGAGTTGTATTGTATACTGCTGTATTCTATACCGTCATATTATATGAGTTGTATTGTACACTGCTGTATTCTACACCGTCATATTATATGAGTTGTATTGTATACTGCCATATTACATGAGTTGTATTGTACACTGCTGTATTCTACACCGTCATATTATATGAGTTGTATTGTATACTGCCATATTACATGAGTTGTATTGTATACTGCTGTATTCTATACCGTCATATTATATGAGTTGTATTGTACACTTCTGTATTCTATACCGTCATATTACATGAGTTGTATTGTACACTGCTGTATTCTATACCGTCATATTATATGAGTTGTATTGTACACTTCTGTATTCTATACCGTCATATTACATGAGTTGTATTGTACACTGCTGTATTCTATACCGTCATATTACATGAGTTGTATTGTACACTCCTGTATTCTATACCGTCATATTATATGAGTTGTATTGTACACTTCTGTATTCTATACCGTCATATTACATGAGTTGTATTGTACACTTCTGTATTCTATACCGTCATATTATATGAGTTGTATTGTACACTTCTGTATTCTATACCGTCATATTACATGAGTTGTATTGTACACTTCTGTATTCTATACCGTCATATTACATGAGTTGTATTGTACACTGCTGTATTCTATACCGTCATATTACATGAGTTGTATTGTACACTGCTGTATTCTATACCGTCATATTATATGAGTTGTATTGTATACTGCTGTATTCTATACCGTCATATTACATGAGTTGTATTGTACACTGCTGTATTCTATACCGTCATATTATATGAGTTGTATTGTATACTGCTGTATTCTATACCGTCATATTACATGAGTTGTATTGTACACTGCTGTATTCTATACCGTCATATTACATGAGTTGTATTGTATACTGCTGTATTCTATACCATCATATTACATGAGTTGTATTGTATACTGCTGTATTCTATACCATCATATTACATGAGTTGTATTGTATACTGCCATATTACATGAGTAATACCGTCATATTATATGAGTTGTATTGTATACTGCTGTATTCTATACCGTCATATTACATGAGTTGTATTCTATACCGTCATATTACATGAGTAATACCGTCATATGAGTTGTATTGTACACTTCTGTATTCTATACCGTCATATTACATGAGTTGTATTGTACACTTCTGTATTCTATACCGTCATATTACATGAGTTGTATTGTACACTTCTCTATTCTATACCGTCATATTACATGAGTTGTATTGTACACTGCTGTATTCTATACCGTCATATTATATGAGTTGTATTGTACACTGCTGTATTCTATACCGTCATATTACATGAGTTGTATTGTACACTGCTGTATTCTATACCGTCATATTATATGAGTTGTATTGTACACTGCTGTATTCTATACCGTCATATTATATGAGTTGTATTGTACACTGCCGTATTTTACGAGTTGTATTGTATACTGCCATATTATATTAGCTGTATATCAGAGGATAGGTAATCAGTTAAAAAAACTCAGAAAACCTCTTTAAACATAAAAATGTAAGGAGAATGACACATTCCCTTCAATTTTAACATTTTTAACATTTTAGTTTTCATTGAATACAAAATGATGTATAAATATCACAAATACAAAGACCTGAACCCCCCAAACCCTCCATGAGGCCAACTGCTGCAAAAAGAGGAAATCTTATGTCCAGATGAGGTGCTGTTCTTGGATACTGTATGTAAGACATATTTGATGACATTTAGTGGCTTTTGAGTTGTTTTGTGATCTGTTCCAGGCAATGGGATTATCAGTAGTTGTACCTTTCAGATACCGGTGTATTCATATTACAGATACACCGTCTGAGACTGGTTGTTTACAGGACAATGAATGTAAGGATTTCTTATACATTAATAATGATCATATGACCATATAATAGTGCTGATATATGATGATAATGATCACATGGCTGTGTAATACTACTATATACTGATAATGTAATGTATTGATAATACTGATACATACTGATAATCTCCCCTTCATCTCTAAACTCCTGGAGCGTCTCTCTACTCTCTCCTCATCCGCTATCTCTCCGCCAAGGACTATTGTCAGGAAGTAAGCGCTCCTTCCCGGCAGTCGCCTGCTCGTTAGTGGAGGAGACCGCTTCTATTACATGTAGCGATCTCCTCCAGAGTATTGCCATCGCTCTTCCCTTTATTGAATCATTGTTTGCTGGCAACGTGATTAGACAGCACAATCTACCGCTGACCCCGGACATAACCCGATCTTCAGCTGTATAACAATACTATATAATAATACTGATATATACTGTACTGATAATGATCACATGACTGTATAATAATACTGATATATACTGATAATGATCACATGACTGTATAATAATACTGATATATACTGATAATGATCACATGACTGTATAATAATACTGATATATACTGATAATGATCACATGACTGTATAATAATACTGATATATACTGTACTGATAATGATCACATGACTGTATAATAATACTGATATATACTGTACTGATAATGATCACATGACTGTATAATAATACTGATATATATAATAATACTGATATATACTGATAATGATAACATGGTATAATAATACTGATATATACTGTACTGATAATGATCACATGACTGTATAATAATACTGATATATACTGATAATGATAACATGGCGGTATAATAATACTGATATATACTGATAATGATCACATGACTGTATAATAATACTGATATATACTGATAATGATCAACATGGGTGTATAATAATACTGATATATACTGTACTGATAATGATCACATGACTGTATAATAATACTGATATATACTGATAATGATCACATGACTGTATAATAATACTGATATATACTGATAATGATAACATGACTGTATAATAATACTGATATATACTGATAATGATCACATGACTGTATAATAATACTGATATACACTGATAATGATCACATGGGTGTATAATAATACTGATATATACTGATAATGATAACATGGCGGTATAATAATACTGATATATACTGATAATGATCACATGACTGTATAATAATACTGATATATACTGATAATGATCACATGGGTGTATAATAATACTGATATATACTGTACTGATAATGATCACATGGCTGTATAATAATACTGATATATACTGATAATGATAACATGGCGGTATAATAATACTGATATATACTGATAATGATCACATGACTGTATAATAATACTGATATATACTGATAATGATCACATGACTGTATAATAATACTGATATATACTGTACTGATAATGATCACATGGGTGTATAATAATACTGATATATACTGATAATGATAACATGGCGGTATAATAATACTGATATATACTGATAATGATCACATGACTGTATAATAATACTGATATATACTGATAATGATCACATGGCTGTATAATAATACTGATATATACTGATAATGATCACATGACTGTATAATAATACTGATATACACTGATAATGATCACATGACTGTATAATAATACTGATATACACTGATAATGATCACATGGCGGTATAATAATACTGATATACACTGATAATGATCACATGGCGGTATAATAATACTGATATACACTGATAATGATCACATGGCGGTATAATAATACTGATACCTGCAGATAATGTTGACACAGCTCACATCTATGGTGGAGACACGTGCTGATCTCCTCATTACTCACACAGATACTAATTATCCTTCACATCTGCCTCTCATTGCCAGCAGCACTGGTCAGGTAAGGGTAAGGTGTGAGCCAGCGCATCATGTAGATACCGCCAGCCCCTGGATCATTAAGGCTGTTATATACCTGTCCCCTGCCAAAGCTTTGCTCAGTCATACTGTAATAATTACCTACCAGTCACACCCATATCCAAATCTTCACATGTAGGGGGCCCGCATTTTCCATCTCAGTAGATGGTGATAAACCTTCAATCAAGAAGAAGTTGGGATGATATTCTTTTGATTTAAATCCACAAAGGCAGGTATCCCCTTCACGTAGACAAATCCTGAGGGGCAGATTTTTTTTTTATTTCCAGTGAATGGGTTAAGATATCGCTTGAGAGGTTCTTCTGAAGGTGCAAGTTCCTGGCTTCCAAGGGGGAATGCAACGTGCAGGACAGACAGTCACGGTTAATATTTCACCAGCAGTTGGAACTGGGAGAAAGGTGCTGAGGGGATGTGATTTAGAATCCTTTCCCAATTCATATATGTGTCTCCAAGGGAGGATTTCCTGAACGAAGAAAAAACTGACTATCCAGAAGGAAGTAGGCAATGCAGAAGTCATCACGTCAGCTCCCCCGTGAGACCTATCGCTCTATATATACACACATATGCAGGCATCATATCATTGTATATTATAAGTACCTACAGCAGAAAGAAAGCTCAACTCTTACTACACCCATTATAAAGTGCAATTTATATTAACAAAAAGTGACTGTGGATATGAGAAAAGTTTTTCTGAAAGCAAGAAGGCGGCAGTCATCTACGAGTATGTCCGTGGTACTGCAGTAATGCACAGGGTAAGGCAAAAGTATATGGATCCAGATATGCCTTTATCAGTTATTGCCAATGTCACATCAAAGCCAGATTCTTATGTCGGTCTCCCACATAATACAGTAACTTATGCAGAAGGAGGGAGGCATGTCCATAAGAGCTTACACTCTACAAGGCATGGGACTGCATGCATGGTGGGGAGCAGGGGCGTAGCTATAAGGGGTGCAGAGGTAGCAGTCGCTCCCAGGCCCAGGAGCCTGAGGGGGCCCAAAGACCCTTGTGCAGCATAAGAGCTCTTGCACCAGGGCCCATGAGCCTTTAGCTACGCCCCTGGTGGGAAGCAGAATAAGGTAAGTTCTAAGCTTGCCTGGAGATGTGGGTTTATAGGGTATTTTCATAGCCTGTATGGGAAGGGGTCTAATTTTTTGAGGTGTTGAATTCCAAATAAGAAGAGGTAAAAATGTGAGTAGCAGAGAAGGGAAGTAAAGAGATGTCAGTCTGGTGGGGATGAGAGGTGATAGGTGGGGAGGTATCTGGAGATGAGGGCCGAGACATCTGGAGGGGACAGCTTGTAAAGTGCTTTAGATGTGACTTGCTAGACAGTAGGTAAGCAGTGGAGGAACTGGTAGAGGAGACATGTATTACTTGGGCAGCAGTTAAGGATGGATCGGCGGGATGCGGTCATGTTTTTGGCCACAGATGGGGTTGCAGTAAGTGTTCTGGTAGACTCAGAGCGGATATGGGACATCTTTTTAAGATGAGAGTGAGGGTTTGGATCCACAGGGGCCTCCCCAGCCAGGACATGTTGATGTGCACGCTTCACCACGCATTCTGCGAAGTAGGGGTCTGACCAACAAACAGAACCTCGTGTTATCCCATGGATAGCGGGACTGGAGAATCGTTTACTGTAAACCTTACCACAAGATAGAAGAAGTCAGCAGAAAGTTCCTATAAGAAACTACATGTCACTAATAGGACATTCCAGAAGAGATAAGGAAATGACTGAACTTTATCTCCAAAGGAAGACAACTTGGAGCTCTAGAGAATCTTTGTATAAGCTTTAAAACATTATCCCAAGTACCCAATGACAGCCCCTACACTCTAAAAGACTCGCCCTAAGGAAATAGACAGTTCAACAATATTAAAAGAGCCAAAGGTTCTGCACTGGAGCAGGAAGTGATGAGAATATCCAGTCATCTGTCTGCAAGTAGCAACCGGAAAAGCAAATGAGGCCTCCATCTGAAAGCCCCGACTTATCAAAGTATAACGAATGAGATCCAAGCATTCATTAGCATCCTGAGAGGATTTCGATATTTTTTAATTTATTTTACTCACATATTCTGCAGCGGTTTACAGACATTATCACTGCTTGCTGTCTCCAGTGGAGCTCACATTACATGGCTCCTAACCTGTAGGTTCAGTGGCTCTTACTCCATAGATTAGGCCTCTGGATGTTCATGATATGCACTCTCCTCATCTGACGGCACATGTTTGTGCACAGATTTTCTAGCGTGAATGTCAGCATTGACAATAGGATCTTTGAAGTGTCATCTGAAGTGACAGCGGACGTTTCTTAAGCTGATGTAGTGCACTCACAATGTGAAATATGTCCTCCCGGGATGTGGATATCAGAGTAGTCAGTCATAGCAAGGTCTAGACAAAGATAGCTCAGCTAAAGGTTGAGGCCCTATAATTTACAGTTCTCACATGCGGCACACAATGTATAGCATACACAAAGCACACAGACTATTTACCATCATCCAGTAGGCCTGGCTTATCGTGGGCCAAGTATATATTATAAATAGTCCTGGATCTAAGCAAATACAATCCCAGAGCGACTCCAGGTGACCGTGACATATTCAGATATCTGTATACTGACCAATACATAAAAGCACCCCTAAAAACGAAACCCCCCACCTGCTGTTGTAAGCACCCCTCAGAACAAAGGTTTTCAGCTTTCCAGACTCATAAAAAGGGGATATTAGCAGATTATCGGATTTATACCTGTTGTTATGAAGGTGCCTATTCTCCTGTTTTGGTACTTATAGTTCGGTATAATTACCCAGGAACAGTGGAGCCATCCACTCATGGGCAAGGTTTACAGAAGCCTAAGCAGTACAACATTTAGGGAATAGGATAGATGGAGCTTTTAGTTGACGCCTGAACCCTATATATAAGGCGCCCCAACTTCACCCCTTTGGTTTCTCTAGATCATCTACCTGCTGTAATCTTCACTATTATTGCACTTCTTTTGCTGGTTTCTGGATTCATCAGCTGCTAAAAGATAAGTAGCTTCAGTGTTCATTTTAGTGCATTAGTCTGACCTCTGGTGGTTCCTTGTCAGTACAACAGATTCATATTCACTAAGATTGGTCCAAATGGTATGCCCATAAAAATGTGGCACAAGTGAGCTGAAATTAGACACACATCTCCATGAAAGTAGCCAAAATGTGGCACAACTCACTACTAAAACAGACGCAGAAAAGTATGCCAGCCCTGGAGTGGAAATTAGATTCTTTACATGACGAAATCATGTGCAAAATAAGCCACACCTACGGAAATAGGTCAGAAATAGGCCTAAAAGTTAGAAAACTTCTGAATTAGTCTAAAAAAATCAAAATAGACAAACGAGGCACAAATGCCTCAAAAACAGGCACATTTTCAGTAGTAAAGGAGACCAAAAAATAAGACAAAACAGGCAGACACTACAGTAAATGTGCTCCAATGTGTTTTATCCACTGCTATGTCAGCTAGCTTTGAATACTTTTGCAATATGCAGATGTATTCTGAAACAGATATGTTTGGTGAGGTTTTCACATTTTACAGCCTCTTGTTGTTGCAAGATTTTGCATTACTATATATGGTTTCCTGCTTTGAGATCTGCAATGAGTTATTGTCTCTGTTATCCCCGTAAAGGTCCCATTATCATAAGAGTGGTAGTGAAGGCTTTGTGCTGTTGCCACCTTTTCAAACTATAAATGTATTTTCTTTTTCTATATTCATTAGGTGAATATTTATGATGTATCCATTTCTGTCCAGATATCCTGCATGGTTGGATCCAAGCATAAAATGTCTGGGAGTAGTCATGGGAGTAAATGAACAGCACTGTGGTTAGTGTTGCTGCCTTGGGATGCTAAGCACCGCTTCTGCTGTTTCACGCGCTCGGATGCCGTGGTCATGTTCTTGATCGGCATTACTACTGGTTGCGGACATCAGCCACAGTGAATTCCATCTTTCTAACATGGTCTAAAACTTCACCAGTGATTTCAGTTTTTTGCAACAAGAGTTTGACAAGGGTTCACTACCTTAACGGTTAAGATTGCCACTCTATGTGCCTTCTTGGCATGAAATATGCTCAAGATCATCTGGTGAAGAGATTTTGGAAGACAATCTCTAAACTCAGGCCCAGAATGGTCCAAGCTATCTCCTCTTAGGATTTTTGGTTAGTCCTAAGTAGGTTATATAAGCCTTTACAGAAATCCTCTCTCTCGCTTCTCTTGGAAGGTGTCCTTCCTGTTGGCAATGATTTCTGCCAAATGAGTTAGAACTTCAGCCACTTTGATCATCAGATATCCATTATATATAAAAAGGACATGATACTGTTGCTTGCTACCAACAGGACTAGAGCCTCTTAAGACACTGCAGGCATATTTTCTTTTTCTACTTTTGCAAAATCCTGACAAAAGGCTAATCAGTAAATCTTTCAAGATATGGTAAACTTCCTGTGTATGATTCTTTATATAGGGAGCGTAGTTTTATGCTGCTGGATGTGATGTCAGTGCCATGGAGGATCAGTCTGGTGAAGTCAGTGTCAGTCTGGATGTGATGTCAGTGTCGTGGAGATATAGCATTACATCTCACATGGCTATAATGTAATTTGACCCAATAGTGTGTGGTGGTTATCATACTCATGTAGATAAATTATGGAAGAATCTGTTGCTTTAGGAAACCAGCTTTGTCAGCTTTTATAGCTGGTTCATACTACTACTGTCATCAGAGAGACACTCTGAAGCCTGGGGAAAAAAAGCCTTTAAATGGGTTATCCCATGACTAATATGTATAAAAAATGAAAATCAGAGATCATATAGCACACGACAATCTATTTCTAACAATGCTAGAACCAGCCCTGTACCTCACATAGATCAAGAAATCTCATTTATTGCCCTGCTAGATTAATATCAGGCTCAAGGGGAGTGTCTTTTCTGCTGCAGCTAAGGAGCATGTCCATCCTCTACCTATCACAGCTCAGGGGGTGTGTCTCAACTCTCCCTATCACAGCTCAGGAGGCATGTCTCAGCTCTCCCTATCACAGCTCAGGAGGTGTGTCTCAGTGCTCCCTATCACAGCTCAGGAGGCGTGTCTCAGCTCTCCCTATCACAGCTCAGGGGGCGTGTCTCAGCTCTCCCTATCACAGCTCAGGAGGCGTGTCTCAGCTCTCCCTATCACAGCTCAGGAGGCGTGTCTCAGCTCTCCCTATCACAACTCAGGGGGCGTGTCTCAGCTCTCCCTATCACAGCTCAGGAGGCGTGTCTCAGCTCTCCCTATCACAGCTCAGGAGGCGTGTCTCAGCTCTCCCTATCACAGCTCAGGAGGCGTGTCTCAGCTCTCCCTATCACAGCTCAGGAGGCGTCTCAGCTCTCCCTATCACAGCTCAGGGGGCGTGTCTCAGCTCTCCCTATCACAGCTCAGGAGGCAGTTGAAGGATGAAACTGAGCATGTGCGGCCTTCTCAGTTAGCAGGACAAAGAAATAAGAAAAAAAAACAAACAGCAGGTGGCGCTGTACAGATACATTATTTTATTGAATAACTCAGTGGCTCAGTGAATAACTCATTTTTAATTACATGCTATTACAAAAGTATTCAGATCCAGGTGCTGGTTTGAGAACTGTAGAATATTTTTTGTGGGACAACCCCTTTAATTGAAATGAGAGGGCTAGAAAGAAATAACGAGTTTCCTGGATGGTGTATACCTCTTAATTGACACAAGGGTTGGGCTCCATTGTTTCTCCATCAGGGCTGCAGAGCATTTTCTGTGTCAGAAGGATTTTCAAGTTATAAAATTACAACTCCCAGTATTTCCTGAATGTGTTAGGTTGGAACGCAAGGGTTTGTAATTTTGAAACAGTGTGATAACACAGGTTTATGCCTACTGATCTAAGACGAGAGTAAAGACATTCTTCTTAAATCTGATGACATTCATTTGCAACAAAAGAACAAGCTGTAATCACAGAGTAAGATGAAGCTTAATTCTGATGCCTCAGGATGCTTCCGCTTCAGCTGTCCCTTGTCTGTTCCAAAAGTTTTAGAATGTATTGGCTCCGATGAGCTGAAGTTAATACTTACCTCTTGGAACCGAACCCGAGTTCTGGAAATGGTGTTTTACAGTCGAAATCTATTTATGAAGTTATTACCCAAAGTCTCGAGAGACTTCACAAAGTAATTAGTTCGGCTCATCGGAGCCAACACACTCTAATACTGTATGGAGCACTCGCTCCATACAGTATTGAAAAGAAGTTGTATGCGAAACGACTTTGGATGTTTCATCCGAAGTCGATTCACTTATCCCTAATTGAAAGTATATCATCATGAAAAACAGTATATCAAATTTCATAATCACAAGATTCCTATTCTCAGGATTAAGTCTCTTAAAAAGGGGCCCTGGTTAACAACCATGGAAGCCTAGGAGCACTTTTACCATTGGGAGGGGGGGTATCTGTATGGCACTGTTATTGTTGCATTACAGTGTTTGGGGGCATTGGGGAGCACAGTGTTGGGGGGAGCAGCAGGATAACAATGTTAGGGCCCCAGGAGGGAGAGGATGATGGAAAAGTGAAGAAGCTAAGAAGTCTGCGTGGCAAACTCTGCAAGATAAGATGTGGCTGAAAGAAGTCATCATGATGGTCTGCTTCCAGTGGAGAACATAAGAAAAGAGGACGTCTACATCAGAGGAGACATAACTGGACGTAAGAGGTATGTGATGCTTTATTGCCCTGCATGTTTCATAGTACTGTATGTAATGTCCATCCAAATATGTCTTTAACAGCAACAGCACGGCTGGGAGAGGGGTTACACCTGTTTTCAACCCCTAAAATGAGCCCTTTATATACTGCACCTGTCCTAATATGAACTCAAAATGAAATAAAAAGAATTTGGCATTAACAAAAAATTAAGCAATGACAAGTGTATTCAAGAGCAAAAAGCAGTGGCGTAACTAGAACTGACTGAGCCGCACAGCAAAATTTTGAACTCAACCCTCAGGCCTAACAGCCACATACCGTATTTTTCGCTTTATAACACACCCTTTTTCCCCCAAAAGTAGGGAGGAAATTGCAGTGCGTCTTATAAATCGGATACTAGTGAACGCTTCCATTATGGAAGCGCTCACTAGTATGTATTAGATGCCGGGAGCGGGGAAACATAGTCACCCTCCTGCGCTGCAGCTCCGCTCCAGGTCTAGCGCTCCTCTGTCTTCTCCTGCCAGCGCTGCACTGTCCTGGCCCCATACAGCGTAGTGCGTGCACTATGACCTCATGCTGCACGTAGTCAGGTGACAGTGCAGCGCTGGCAGAAGACAGCGGAGTGCTGGACCCGGAGCGGAGCCACGGCGCAGTAGAGGTAAGATAGGCTTTTTATTTCATTCTTATGGGGCTGAGTGGGCTGATCTGAGGTCTGATCTGATGTTTGATGGAGGCTGAGTGGGCTGATCTGAGGTCTGATGGGGGCACAGTGGGCTGATCTGAGGTCTGATGGGGCACAGTGGGCTGATCTGAGGTCTGATGAGGGCACAGTGGGCTGATCTGAGGTCTGATGAGGGCACAGTGGGCTGATCTGAGGTCTGATGGGGCACAGTGGGCTGATCTGAGGTCTGATGGGGCTGAGTGGGCTGATCTGAGGTCTGATGGGGGCTGAGTGGGCTGATCTGAGGTCTGATGGGGGCTGAGTGGGCTGACATGGGGGTGATGGGCTGATTTGAGGTCTGATGGGGGCTGAGTGCGCTGATATGGGACTGAGTGGGCTGATGGGCTGATTTGAGGTCTGATGGGGGCTGAGTGGGCTGATCTGAGGTCTGATGGGGGCTAAGTGCGCTGATATGGGGGCTGAGTGGGCTGATCTGAGGTCTGATAGGGGCACAGTGGGCTGATATGGGGGCTGATGGGCTGATCTGAGGTCTGATGGGGCTAAGTGGGCTGATCTGAGGTCTGATGGGGGCTGAGTGGGCTGATCTGAGGTATGATGGGGGCTAAGTGGGCTGATTTGAGGTCTGATGGGGGCTAAGTGGGCTGATTTGAGGTCTGATGGGGGCTAAGTGGGCTGATCTGAGGTCTGATGGGGGCTAAGTGGGCTGATCTGAGGTCTGATGGGGCTAGTGGGCTGATTTGAGGTCTGATGAGGGCACAGTGGGCTGATCTGAGGTCTGATGGGGGCTAAGTGGGCTGATCTGAGGACTGATGGGGTTCTGACATGGGGGTCTGATGTGATGTCCTGAAATTTATGGGGGGTGTGATATGAGGTCTGATGAAAAATATTTTTTTTCTTATTTTTATTCTTATTTTATTCTTATTTAAAATCTGGGGTGCGTCTTATCATCGGGTGCGTCTTATAAAGCAACAAATACGGTATATACTGTATGTCATGTCACTGTATATAATGTCATTGTATAATACTGTTGATGGAGGCCTTTCAGGGCTTCTGGGGGACCCTTCTGAGGTTGGCCCCTGTAGCAGCCGCTTCCCCTGCTTCCACTATAGCTATGCCACTGGTAGAAAGCTAATCAAATGTAAATCCAAGCCCCTAAGTGAGTGCCGGTGGATGATGTGGGCATAGTGATCTGCACTGATTCATTATTATATGATGTACTTCAGGGGTGAATAGTTATGCATCCAAATAAGTTTGCCTTACAGTAGTCTATAATAACTGCACTGTGATGTAATACATATTCTATGGGACTATACAGGACCCAGCAGACTACATGATTTTATATTTTTTCCTCCTTCAGATGTATGTCATCTGTCTTTGTTTTACTCCGTCCATCCCGTCTTCCTTTTTATTCCTGTCCCTCTCCAGACAATAGTGGCGTCTGTGCCCCGCGGTTCGCTTCCAACTCGGAATACTTCTCCTTCCGAGTGATGTGTTTACTGCAGGAAGTAATAACAATTAGTAAATGAGAGCCCGATCTGATCTCAAACGTCTGGAGACAGGCAGGCCGGGATTCATGTGGATCTGACATTTAGGAACGTGCGCTCTTTCTATGTGATCCTTGTATTGGCCTGGGATTTTTTCCGCTGTCTTCATGGAGGTGAATTCACTAATTTTAGGGCTAAACAATTCAGATCTCATCCAGAAACAGCGTTGAGTTGTGACATACTGAGGTGCAGCACACATCTGTATTCTATTTCCCCTACCCCCATGATTTGTTTGATTACAACCTGGAATTAAATAGATTTTAATTTACCTTTTTTGTAATGGACCTGGCAAAATAGCCAAAAAAATAAAAACTGAAAACTTTACAAAACATAAGCCTGAAATTCCCTCACCTAGAACAAAAAAATCCAGTCATCGAATACAGTGGATAGGATGAATAGCAAAGAATATCGAGCAGGAGGCCCATACAGGAGTCAGTCCAAATGGTGTAACTAAGGGCTTATGCACGCAGACATAAGGACTCCAATCCCCTGCTGCAGACAGCAAATAGTGGGCCGCAATGCACATGCACTGGCCGTGTGCATTCTGTGCTGTGGATGCGGACCCATTGACTTGAATGGGTCCGCGACCCGCAAGATACGGAAAAAGATATGTCTTATCTTTTGCGGTGCAGAGGCACCGACCCGAAAGCCCACTGAAGTGCTTCGTAGTGTTTCCATGGGCTTCCGATCCGTGCCTCTGCTCCGCAAAAGATAGGACATATCCCAACTTTGGCTGTATCTTGCGGATCACGGACCCATTCATGTCAATGGGTCCGCAGTACGGAGTGCACATGGTCGGTGCCCATATATTGTGGACCCGCAACATGGGCACGGAGCCCTTATGTTCATGGGCATGAGCCCTAAGTCCCATACTAAAATTGGAGAATGAATTAAGAACACTCATACCCAATCACTCACACCAAACCCTCAGCAACACGCTATGAAGGTGATGAAGTTTGCACCTGTAGTCATAAATCCCAGATTTGCATGAAACGATCCAGGGTCATCTTAGCTGCGTTAGGCATTTTGTATAATGGAAACTCAGCATTTATCAGTCAAGAAAGAACTCAAAGTCCATCAGGTGGAACAATTCTTGTTGTCTAGTATTATGCCAATGACCATGACTCCACTTCCTCACTAACCCCGTGGAGATGATCATCTAAATCATTCCCTCTGGCCGCCATGTTTGCGGTATAGTGCCCGGTCAGATAAGCCCCACCTCAGTACGCTAATTTCATGAGTGCCTCGTATGAGACAACCAAAGCCGCCACCAATACCACAGTGGGGTTATTAGCATCCTCCATGATCCACCATTCTGCAAAGGCCAAGAATGAGGCAGCATAAAAAACATACATATTAGGAAAAGCCAGGCTTCCGTACATATACAGGACTTTTGGGGTATCCCCTAGAGATGGACAAACCTGTCAAATTTCGGTTTGGGCTCCGAAATTTTTAAAAAGTTTGGTTAAGACTCAAATCGATTTGGGCCGACCAAATTGACTTCAATGGGGCATGTCCTGACTGTGGCAGAGTGAACATGCACACTGAAAGAACTCCCGCCACAAGATGGTTTAAACCGCGATACCGACCTCTCCTGAAGCAATTCCTGAGACCCATTGGTCAGGACAAGGAAGAAATCCCTGGCTCGCTCTTCAATTGCAATGCCGGACCCTGGTCACAGGGTTTCATCTCCATGAAACAGGCCGCAACCCCCACGTGGATTCCTTCACTCCATTGTCGCATGGCTCCAGCATGAAACAGCTGCCTCCATGCACAGCTGAACCCTTGCCCCAGAGTTGGATCACACAGCAGTTCTCCACCGAGGGTCTCCAACCTGCCCCTGAAGGTCCGTTGCCTCAGCGCCCAACCATTAGGCGGTTGCAATCTTGCACTATGGCTGTGGACTCATTATCCTCAACCTTCATCCCCTTAGCAAACTCTCCTTATGCAGTGCCACAACTGCAAGATGAGAATGAATGGCATTGGAGGAAACACGCAAAACTAATGCCTACTAGGCGAGAAATGGAGCAGTTTATTGTAAGGCTAGAAAACTCATTACAAGCAAGAGCTGCACGCCACTACCAGTAATTTGCAAGCTGTAGAAGAAAGGGTGGAGGACATTGCATGTCACCATGACTCTCTGGTAGCCAGAGTGCAAGACATATAGACTAAAGGGGGAAACTTAGATATGTATATATGCCAGCTCGATCGCCTGAATGACGATGTCGAAAATCACAGCAGGAGAAATAACACTAGGATCAGAAGCCTCCCATAGTTTGTAAAAATTGACGGACCCAATCTCCACTTTGCAAGATTTCTTTGGCAAAATCCTTGATAGACCCATTTCAGATGATCTGGTAATTGACAGAGCTCACATGGTGCTGGCACCCCCTAAACTTGATGTAACTAAACCAAGGGATGTTATTTGCCAACTGCACTACTACACCGTGAAAGAGGAATTCATACGGAAAGTTTGCAATCAATCTGTTATTGAATATGCTGGTGTGCATATCTCTCTACTACAAGATCTCGATGCAGTGTCGAGCACAGGGCCCCTGCTGGACTGTCTCAGGGACAGAGAGATCCCATACATACCCTTTTCAGCTGGTGGTAGCAGGGTGGCAGTAGGGGATTATCAGAAAAGAGTAGCAGCTGAGGCGGTGGCGGCAGCAGCCATATGGTACATGTTGGCTGGAGGCAGCAGAAGCCATACGAAATATGTTGGTAGGCAGGCCGCAGCAGTGGCATGATGGAGGCAGCAGCCATACGTAAGCAGGAGTTCTTCACTTGCTGATTGGCCTCTGAGCTGCAGCCAATGTGAAATTCTTCTTTCTGGGGCTTGCAACGGTCGCAATTCCTATATGAGGAAAAGACGGGGCAACCCAGAATAGTTTACTGCACTGCTTCATTATTCTGGGTTGACCTGTCTTTTCCTCATATAGGATTTGTGGCGGTTGCAAGCCCCGGAAAAATCCACAGCCAAGATGGAAGGATCTATCCATAGAACAGCTATAAGCCATACCCTCCAGAACAGATATGGAAGTGTCTGTCTATATGACCGCCATAAGCCGTACACTTCACGAAAGAAATGGAAGGATCTGTACATACGACCACTATAAGTCTCACACTCCACAGAAAAGATGGAAGGGTCTTTACATAGGACCACTATTAGTCACACCCTCCACAGAGGAGATGGAAGCATCTGTACATATGACCACTATAAAGTCACACACTCCACAGAGGAGATGGAAGGATCTGTCCATAGGACACTATAAGTCACACACTCCACAGAGGAGATGGAAGGATCTGTCCATAGGACACTATAAGTCACACACTCCACAGAGGAGATGGAAGGATCTGTACATAGGACAACTATAAGTCTCACACTCCACAGAAAAGATGGAAGGGTCTTTACATAGGACCACTATTAGTCACACCCTCCACAGAGGAGATGGAAGCATCTGTACATATGACCACTATAAAGTCACACACTCCACAGAGGAGATGGAAGGATCTTTACATAGGACCACTATAAGTCACACACTCCACAGAGGAGATGGAAGGATCTGTACATAGGACCACTATAAGTCACACCCTCCACAGAGGAGATGGAAGCAATCTGTACATATGACCACTATAAAGTCACACACTCCACAGAGGAGATGGAAGGATCTTTACATAGGACACTATAAGTCACACACTCCACAGAGGAGATGGAAGGATCTGTACATAGGACACTATAAGTCACACACTCCACAGAGCAGATGGAAGGATCTGTACATAGGACAACTATAAGTCACACACTCCACAGAGGAGATGGAAGGGTCTGTACATAGGACCACTATAAGTCACACCCTCCACAGAGGAGATGGAAGGATCCGTCCATAGGACACTATAAAGTCACACCCTCCACAAGAGGAGATGGAAGGATCTTTACATAGGAAACTATAAGTCACACACTCCACAGAGGAGATGGAAGGATCTGTACATAGGACACTATAAAGTCACACACTCCACAGAGGAGATGGAAGGATCTGTACATAGGACACTATAAGCCGTACACTCCACAGAGGAGATGGAAGGATCTGTCCATAGGACACTATAAGTCACACACTCCACAGAGGAGATGGAAGGATCTGTCCATAGGACACTATAAAGTCACACACTCCACAGAGGAGATGGAAGGATCTGTACATAGGACCACTATAAGTCACACCCTCCACAGAGGAGAATGGAAGCATCTGTACATACGACCACTATAAGTCACACACTCCACAGAGGAGATGGAAGCATCTGTACATAGGACACTATAAGTCACACACTCCACAGAGGAGATGGAAGGATCTGTCCATAGGACACTATAAGTCACACCCTCCACAGAGGAGATGGAAGGATCTGTACATAGGAACCACTATAAGTCACACACTCCACAGAGGAGATGGAAGCATCTGTACATTACGACACTATAAGTCACACACCCTCCACAGAGGAGATGGAAGGATCTGTACATAGGCACTATAAGTCACACACTCCACAGAGGAGATGGAAGGATCTGTCCATAGGATACTATAAGTCACACACTCCACAGAGGAGATGGAAGGATCTGTCCATAGGACACTATAAGTCACACACTCCACAGAGGAGATGGAAGGATCTTTACATAGGACCACTATAAGTCACACACTCCACAGAGGAGATGGAAGCATCTGTACATACGACCACTATAAGTCACACCCTCCACAGAGGAGATGGAAGGATCTGTACATAGGACACTATAAGTCACACACTCCACAGAGGAGATGGAAGGATCTGTCCATAGGATACTATAAGTCACACACTCCACAGAGGAGATGGAAGGATCTGTCCATAGGACAACTATAAGTCACACACTCCCACAGAGGAGATGGAAGGATCTTTACATAGGACCACTATAAGTCACACCCTCCCACAGAGGAGATGGAAGCATCTGTACATACGACCACTATAAGTCAACACCCTCCACAGAGGAGATGAAGGATCTTGTACATAGGAACACTATAAGTCACACACTCCACAGAGGAGATGGAAGGATCTGTCCAAGGATACTATAAGTCACACACTCCACAGAGGAGATGGAAGGATCTGTTCCCATAGGACACTATAAGTCACACACTCCACAGAGGAGATGGAAGGATCTGTACATAGGACACTATAAGTCACAACTCCACAGAGCAGATGGAAGGATCTGTACATAGGACAACTATAAGTCACACACTCCACAGAGGAGATGGAAGGGTCTGTACATAGGACCACTATAAGTCACACCCTCCACAGAGGAGATGGAAGCATCTGTATATATGACCACTATAAAGTCACACACTCCACAGAGGAGATGGAAGGATCTTTACATAGGACACTATAAGTCACACACTCCACAGAGGAGATGGAAGGGTCTGTACATAGGACCACTATAAGTCACACCCTCCACAGGGAGATGGAAGCATCTGTACATACGACCACTATAAGTCACACACTCCACAGAGGAGATGGAAGGGTCTGTACATACGACCACTATAAGTCACACCCTCCACAGAGGAGATGGAAGGATCTGTACATAGGACACTATAAGTCACACACTCCACAGAGGAGATGGAAGGATCTGTCCATAGGATACTATAAGTCACACACTCCACAGAGGAGATGGGAAGGATCTGTCCATAGGACACTATAAGTCACACACTCCACAGAGGAGATGGAAGGGATCTTTACATAGGACCACTATAAGTCACACACTCCACAGAGGAGATGGAAGGATCTGTACATAGGACACTATAAGTCACACACTCCACAGAGCAGATGGAAGGATCTGTACATAGGACAACTATAAGTCACACACTCCACAGAGGAGATGGAAGGGTCTGTACATAGGACCACTATAAGTCACACCCTCCACAGAGGAGATGGAAGGATCCGTCCATAGGACACTATAAAGTCACACCCTCCACAGAGGAGATGGAAGGATCTTTACATAGGAAACTATAAGTCACACACTCCACAGAGGAGATGGAAGGATCTGTACATAGGACACTATAAAGTCACACACTCCACAGAGGAGATGGAAGGATCTGTACATAGGACACTATAAGCCGTACACTCCACAGAGGAGATGGAAGGATCTGTCCATAGGACACTATAAGTCACACACTCCACAGAGGAGATGGAAGGATCTGTCCATAGGACACTATAAAGTCACACACTCCACAGAGGAGATGGAAGGATCTGTACATAGGACCACTATAAGTCACACCCTCCACAGAGGAGATGGAAGCATCTGTACATACGACCACTATAAGTCACACCCTCCACAGAGGAGATGGAAGCATCTGTACATAGGACACTATAAGTCACACACTCCACAGAGGAGATGGAAGGATCTGTCCATAGGACACTATAAGTCACACCCTCCACAGAGGAGATGGAAGGATCTGTACATAGGATCATATAAGTTACGTCTGCCCCCATCTCTGCGTATTCCCAATGCCTTCCATGTGTCCTTACTAAAGCCAATGGTTCTTAATCGCTTCTCAACGGCCCCTTCTATTCGTACTCCGATATCTGGAGATTCTGACGAGGTTTGTCAGGTCAAAAATATCCTGAACATCAAGAAGTGTGGCAAGAAGACCTACTATCTTGTGGACTGGAAGGGCTTTGGACCTGACGAAAGGTCGTGGGAACCAGAGGAGAATATTCATGCGCCGAACTTGGTAAATAGATTTCTGTCTCACAGAGCACTCAAGAAGAGGGGGGCGTAAGTGGGGAGTTTCTGTAACAGCGGCTGCTGTGCGCCATTGTTCCCCTGCTTACCGCCGCGGTCCTGGGTGCCGTGTTCAGCATTGATCTGCTGCCTATGCTTCTCATTCACTGCTGCAGTCCTGGGCTCTATCTGTGTAGTGCTGTTTCAGGATCCGCTCCACAGTTTCCATTTATCCCTGGCTGCAACATACTTTGAGGCTATAAGCCATACCCTCCACAACAGAGATGGAAGTGTCTATATGACCGCCATAAGCCGTACACTTCATGAAAGAAATGAAAGGATCTGTACATAGGACCACTATAAGTCTCACACTCCACAGAGTAGTTGGAAGGGTCTGTACCCATAGGACCACTATAAGTCACACACTCCATAGAGGAGTTGGAAGGGTCTGTACATAGGACCACTATAAAGTCACACACTCCATGGAGGAGATGGAACGGCCTGTACATAGGACCACTATAAGTCACACACTCCACAGAGGAGATGGAAGGATCTGTACATAGGACCACTACAAGTCTCACACTCCACGGAGGAGATGGAAGGATCTGTACATAGGACCACTATAAGTCACACACTCCACAGAGGAGATGGAAGGATCTGTACATAGGACCACTACAAGTCTCACACTACACGGAGGAGATGGAAGGATCTGTACATAGGACCACTATAAGTCACACACTCCACGGAGGAGATGAAAGGATCTGTACATAGGACCACTATAAGTCTCACACTCCACAGAGGAGATGGAAGGATCTGTACATAGGACCACTATAAGTCTCACACTCCACAGAGGAGATGGAAGGATCTGTACATAGGACCACTACAAGTCTCACACTCCACGGAGGAGATGGAAGGATCTGTACATAGGACCACTATAAGTCACACACTCCACAGAGGAGATGGAAGGATCTGTACATAGGACCACTATAAGTCTCACACTCCACAGAGTAGTTGGAAGGGTCTGTACATAGGACCATTATGAGTCACACACTCCACAGAGGAGTTGGAAGGGTCTGTACATAGGACCACTATAAGTCTCACACTCCACAGAGTAGTTGGAAGGGTCTGTACATAGGACCATTATGAGTCACACACTCCACAGAGGAGTTGGAAGGGTCTGTACATAGGACCACTATAAAGTCACACACTCCACGGAGGAGATGGAAGGATTTGTCCATAGGACCACAATAAGCCATACAATCCACAGAGGAGATGGAGGGATCTATAATAAGGATGAGGGTTCTGTAATAAGGATGACTGTCTCGCGATGAACACACTTTGTTACGAGCTTCACAGAAATTCATCCACAAAGTAAACCCGAAACGTTTTGGGTTTGTCGTGGACAAATAGTTAAATGGCACTCATCATCATTTTATTGCACATGTTGGGCAGGAAAAAGCACGAGGTGAAAAGAAAAAGGATGCTCACATGACCCTGAGAGGAAGTGCAGGGAGAGCTTTCTCTGATTGGCCGACAGACAGCCTGGATGAGCCAATCATTGGGACAGCAGGCAGAGGCCCTTGCTGAACGAGCAGAATGTCATTCTGTGCTGGGCTGTGAACGAGGGTTGATGGGTATACCTTCACATTCAAGCTTCTAGTCTGGTGTGAGGGGCAGTGAAGGGAAAGGCTACAAAGAAGAAGCTTTATGTAGAATAGGAAATTTGAGCAGGAAATGTTTTCAGGGAGTGAGTGCCATAGCTGTGGCTGGCTCAGGTGTACCTTCGAGGTGCAGTAACTGCCTTATAATACAGCTGCTGCAGAACTTAAAAAGCAACCACCTGCAAGAACATTTTTTTCTTGTGACTTGTGTGACCAATCCCAGCCATCCTGCACCAATGCAGCTGCACATTCTTCACAACAGGCTGGTAACCGCACTACATTTTAGTAACCACTAGAGGGTGACTAGTACATTATATATAAGTAACAGGACAGACACAAGAAGTGAGTTAAGGAGTTAGGAGGAGAGAGAATAAAGTAACATCATGTAGTTTGCTGATTTGTGTCCCCTTGGCACTTGCCAGCCTGGGGAAAACTTCTAAAGGAACTAAGATCTGAATAGCACAGACTTAGGCTAAAATAATGCTGTTTTATCACAGTCTAAGAAGAGACATAATGGATATTTGTGTAAAGGCGGCCTTTTCAAATAATAGAGAAGAGGATTGATGCCTGCCACTATGGAGACTGCCCTGTAGGTTGCAGAAACAAATAAGGATTTGGAAGTCTAATATGATCGAGTGAAGTACAGCTGAGAAAGACAACCTCTTACACCAGCACAGTAAAGCCTGAATACACAAATAACCAAGCCTGTTGTCTGGGATTGCAGGATAACCACAATACTGGAAGCCAGTTATGAAGAGACCCAAGATTCTACTATAGCGTGAAAGAGCACACTCCTTTTTCACCATTATCAACTGATTCCACAGATTTCGACAGAACCTGTGTTACAGAGTCGAAAGAGTGGAGAGTGTGTCAGCAGTAAGCTTGTGTTAATGTCATTGATCATTTTGCCCTTCTTCTGATCCATCAGAAGAAAACCCCCCAAAAAAACAGATCCTGTCTGTTGAGCATCCGCCTTCATTCGGTCAGCATTTGATCAGTAAGCCATCAGTATTGCTAAGGCAAAAAAAACAGGAGTGGATCAGAAGAGTCAAATAAATGGTGATGTCAAAAAGGCAAAATAGTGATGGAGTGGTGAGATGGCAGCAGTATGAGACCACAAAGTGGTGAGGTGGCAGCAGCATGAGGAGACCACAGATTGGTGAGGTGGCAGCAGTATGAGGAGACCACAGAGTGGTGAGGTGGCAGTAGCATGGGGAGACCACAGAGTGGCCCAGTAACAGAGTGGTGAGGTGGCAGCAGCATGAGGAGACCACGGAGTGGTAAGGTGGCAGCAGCATGAGGCAACCACAGAGTGGCCCAGTGACAGAGTGGTGAGCTGGCAGCAGCATGAGACGTCCACAGAGTGGCCCAGTGACAGAGTGGTGAGGTGGCGGCAGCAGCATGAGGAGACCATGGAGTGGTGAGGTGGCAGCAGCATGAGGCAACCACAGAGTGGCCCAGTGACAGAGTGGTGAGGTGGCAGCAGCATGAGGAGACCACAGAAAGCAGCCCAGTGACAAAGTGGGTAGGTGGGGGGCAAAAGCCTAGCCAGACAGCATCAGAATAGTAGCTAAAGCAGGTAGTCAGAAGTAACAGGTCTCTTTTGACAAAGTTTAAGTGTGGCACCACAGACTGATGCACTGCATACTGCCACGGTGTGTATGGGTCTTCTGCCTGGTCTTCCTCATCGCCCTGTAGCTCCTCCAGCTGCTCCTCCTCTCCTGCCACCTGTGCAGAAAAAACACCCATTTCTCTACACATTGCTTGTGTGCAAATGTCCTCCTCCTCTAGTTCAGTCCCCACAGGGCTGATGTGGCTGTGAGATGTAGGCACCACGTCTCCTGTCCCCTGGCCAGCCAGATTTAGCAGTATCTGTTCCAGGACATGAAGCAGTGGAATGACATTGTGTATCCCATAGTCCTGGCGACTGACAAATAAAGTGGCCTCCTCAAAGGACCCGAGCAAATGGCAGGTGTCACACATGAGCTGCCACTGGCTAACATTGAAGTTACACAGGGGAATACCTCTGTCAATCTGTATCATCAAGAAATTTTTGTATCATCAAGAAAGTTTTTGGCCTTTCTCTGTTCATATAGTCGGTCCAACATATGGAGGGTGGCGTTTCAAGGAGGATGTGCTTTGCTATGTAAGAGTGACTGAAGTGCATGCAGTTTCCTGGCCATTTTCAGGATGTCTTGCAGATGGGGTGAAGACTTCAGGAATCGCTTTACAATCAGATTAAACACGTGCGCCATGCAGGGCACATGGCTTAGCCCTCGTTGATGAAGCTCCGACATAATGTTCTTCCTGTTGTCAGTGACCATGGTTCCGATTTTGAGTTGTCGGGGAGAAAGCCAGGATTCAATTTCTTGATGAAGGACGTGGAACAGTTCCTCCACTGTGTGACTCAGTTCACCCAGGCAAACTAGGTGCAGAACAGCATGAAACCGCATTGCCCTGCACATGTGGTACACTGGAGGAGTGCTCTGAATTGTCCCCACAGTGGAGGCTGAGGACATGGTGGAACATTAGGAGGCAGAGTTGGACATTGGCATAGGAACCACAGCTTGAAAATGTGGAGGCAGCAGTGGCATCACTTGGCCAGGAGCACGTTCAGCTTCTTTGCCGTTGGATGAGTGCACGCATACTTTTGTCTATTTGCAATTGCAACTGGGATTGATTGCTGGCGAAATAACTGACAGGGATTAGTAGGAGCAGGATCATATATATATAACCAATAGATGATAGGAAGGAAACACAGCTCCCTTCTGCTGAGGTAGTGAAGCCTTAACTTGCAGAAAGGGAGTGCGGGCCTCCTGCACTGTGTCATCACGTCATCCCACGAGGCCCGGCGCAAGAGGTCATAGTGAAGTCATTGCGATCTCCTGTACCGTCCTACTGTCTCATAGGCTTCAGGTCTAGTGGCCTGAGGCCTATGAGGCAAAACTGCAAAGTGCCCCTCACTGAACTGGCCCAAGAAGCGATCCTGCTGTCTGGCGCCCCCTGCAGTTTGGCACCTGGGGCTACACCATGGGCTAAAAGTATACAGAGGGTAAATAGCACTGTATTCATGAGGAGAGCATCACAGCCCGCCCCCCACCCTTCAGAAAACCCAGTATAATTGTACATTTCTGTGGTTTATATCAGCTTACTCTTGTTTATTGTCTCTGTTTGTCCAACCCGATTGGTACTTTGGCACTCGAGATAAAATGATGAACTTGGGTGTACTGTGAAAAACAGACAAACTGTGAAGAGTCAAGTAAAATCTCTAAAGCGGTGGCTATGTTATCGCTGCGGTTAAGAACCTTGGAGTTCATATCTTGACCCTGGGGTTGATACTTGAGAAATTCTTATAAGACACTGTGTTCTCATCACAGCAGTTCTGGCAAAACTCACACAAGTAGTAATGATGGCCTCAAATGCAGGTCACCCCTGCTGATATCCCAGACCGAACGTGAACGTGGACTATCTGAACTGATTAGTATATGGCACAGCACTTTTTCGCCTATGCACTTTCTATGGATTTCTATGGAATATTGGTTTTAAGATGTATGTTGGAAGCAATTAATTGAAATACATATGAAGTACAAGTGTCCGTGTTGTTTATTATTGCAGTAGGGCTGAGCTGATAATCCAAAAAATCCAAAAACGAACATCAGCCTGATTAACCGACGACACTTTGCCGATGATGGATTTTTTCGGTTTGGTTTTTGACGTCATATGCAGGCTGGGTGTCAGTGTTCCCTCTAAGCTGCACTGTGGCAGTAGAGGAGGAGGGAGAGCGTCCCTATTTCCTCGGTGCCACTGCCACCAATGCTAGAGGTCCAGCGGCCCGGGAGATGGCAGACGAGAGAGACACTCACCGCGTCCTTGCGGAGTTGAATGCTGATGGTAAAGGACTTTCAATGATGTCATCACTGTGTGACCAATAACATCCACTTGTTCCTGGTCACATAGTGATGACATCATCAAAGATCCTTTAACTTATGAGCATCCAGGAAGATCTTGCTGCAGGAGGTGACCTGCAGTTTTATTGGTATGTGCTTTATGCCCTGTGCATGTAGTACAAGTTTATGTAAAGAGAAAAAAAGACACAAATATTAAAAGTTTAAATCTACCCCCTTTGCGAATTTTACATATAAAAAATATAAACAAAAAAACCTATATCAGGTATCGCTGCGACTGAAAATGTCTGAACTATTAAAATATTTTTTAAAATGTTTGTGTCCAGTGAATGCTGTAACGGAAAAGCCCATGCACTGCCACGCCCCCGTTTTGGCCCCAAATATGCTAATTACTAGCATCGGTACAGGGAGGCGGAGACCTCTGCTGTTCTCAGGGGGGCAGGGGTTCTCCTTCTCCCTGGCTGTGATGCTGTCCAATCGCTGCAGCCACAGAGAAGACAAACTGTTCTTGTGGGATTTGGTAAATCTTCTGAGAACATACCATGTAAACGAGTACAGCAAGTGGTATACTCACATATTGTTATCAACATGTTTTATGGGTGGCAAACTAGGCACTTGTCGAGGACCCCCATTTCCTAAGAGCGCCCCTCTCCCAAAGTCTGTAACCTTAGGAATAACCAGAATCACAGAGACGTTCCCTGTATTATATTCATTGCTTTGTATCACCAAGGACTGTATCTAGGCATTGTGTGGCGGTATTGTTGGGCACTGATTGGTAGTATTCTGTGGAAGTATTTTTGGGCAGTGTATAGCAGTATTCAAGTATAAATATTTGGCTAAAATGCACATGTAATTTTATAGACACCTTACCTTTCCAAATATTTAGTTGAAGGCTCCAGTATTTTACAATACAAATTCAATACATTCTTAGGATATACCTGCAAAACCCTTGACAGGCTGCAATTCATATACCATCCATGGGGTGGCCACATATAGAAACATATATGAGATCATTTTCATGTCACAAGTCTGCTTTTGCATTGTGTGGTTGCACCAAATTTATGAAATGGTGCAGTTTTCATGTATTTGGTGCAACTGTATTGTGTTGTATGACTTAGTCTTAAAAATTACACCAGGGCTGCCTGGCGTAGGATGCAACTTTTATGTGCCATAATCCAAACCTTATCTCACTTTTCAGGCTTAAACATAGACCACTAGCTCCTAAATATTGCAAAAAACACTTTTCGTCATGTCGTGCAGCATTTTTATACCAAAAATCAGAGGTATCTGGTTTGATAAATGTCCCCGTAGGCATACATCTCCAAACAATCGCTAACTCTCTGCTCTCCGATCTAACCTGAATGTAGCAGTCAAGCTCAGTCTCAATCCCGTCTGACTTTTCTCGAGCTTCTCTAATTCTGTGGAAAGTTCTTCCCCAGACATTCGGGTAAATTCCCACCACCCACAGTTTTAAGGCTCATGCACACGAATGTGTGTATTCACTGCCCATGCTGTGGACCGCAATTTGCAACCCACAACGCATGGGCACTGACAGTGGGGCCGCCGCATTCGGAACGCAGACCCATTCATTTGACCTAGTGCTTCCATGGTGTTCCAATCCGAGCCTCCACTCCGCATCTCTGTGATTGTGGACCCATTGAAGTGAATGGATCCGCGATGCGGGCTGCACACAGCCGGTGCCCGTGTATTGTGGACCCGGAGTATGCAGGCCGCAATACGGGCCGGCACCGGTCGTGTGCATGAGCCCTTAGGCTCACCTTAAAAACACTTCTCTTTGGGGTGGACTATCACATTGTTATTATTAATTCCATGGCGCTGTACATCTAAGAGAGGGTTCACATACATAATATAAAAACACAAGTGAAATAGGTGTGAACTTATGGGCACACAGCAGGGCGCAGAAGGAAAGGAGCGCAATATGGTGTTTGGAGGGCAGATTTTGCTGGACTGGATTTTAGGTACCATGTCACATTTGAAGCCGCCATGATGCACCCTACAGTAGAAACTCCCAAAAAGTGACCCCATTTTGGAAACTACAAGATAAGGTGATAGTTTTATTGGTACTATTTTGAGATACATACAATTTTTGTTTGCTCGATTTTACGCTTTTTGTGAGGCAAGGTAACCAAAAATGGCTGTTCTGGCACAGTTTTTATTTTCTGTGCTATTTTTATAGAGCAGGTTGTTACAGAAGCGGCGATACCTAATATGTCTATGTTTTTTCAGTTTACATAATAAAGCATTTTTGAAAAGAAATCATGTTTTGTGTCTCCATTTTTCTGAAAGCCAATTTATTTTTTATTTTTTTGGGGCGATTGTATTTATGTTGGGGCTCATTTTTTGCAGGATGAGGTGACGGTTTGATTGGGACTATTTAGACTTTTTAATCGCTTGGCATTACGTTTTTTTATGTAAGGTGACAAAAAATGGCTATTGTGGCAGTTTTTATTTTATTTTTTACGGTATTCACCTTAGGGGGTAGGTCATGAGATATTTTTATGGAGAAGGTTGTTACGGACGTGGCAATACCTATTATGTCTATTTACACAATAAAAGCATTTTTGGAAAAATATATTCCGAGAGCCATATATTTTTTTATTTTTTGTCTCATGAGGGGCTCATTTTTTGTGGGACGAGGTGACGGTTTGGATTGGTACTGATTTGGGATGCATATAATTTTTTTGATCACTTTTAATACCTTTTTTTGGGTAATGGGGTGGGCAAAATCGCAATTCCAGAGTTTTTTTTTTTTTAATGGCGTTCACCATGCGGAAAAGTAACCTGACCCTTTTATAGATCAGGTTGTTACGGACACGTCTATACCAAACATGTGTAGTGTATTTTATTTTGTTTGTTTTTATCCAATTATAAATGAGCGGCTATGGGAAACAGATTTTTTGGTTTTTACACTTTTTTTTAAACACTTTTTGGAACCAGACCCACTAGGTTCTTGAAGATCCTGTGGGTCTGATGCCCTACAATACACTGCATTAGACTGTATAGTGTATTGCAGTGTACAGTCATGGCCAGAAGTTTTGAGAATGATACAAATATTAATTTTTACAAAGTCTACTGCTTCAGTTTTTATAATGGCAATTTGCATATACTCCAGAATGTTATAAAGAGTGATCAGCTTAACAGCAATTACTTGCAAAGTCAATATTTGCCTAGAAAATGAACTTTATCCCCCAAAACACATTTCAACATCATTGCAGCCCTGCCTTAAAAGGACCAGCTAACATCGTTTCAGTGATTGCTCCATTAACACAGGTGTGGGTGTTGATGAGGACAGGGCTGGAGATCAATCTGTCATGATTAAGTAAGAATGACACCACTGGACACTTTAAAAGGAGGCTGGTGCTTGGCATCATTGTTTCTCTTCTGTTAACCATGGTTATCTCTAAAGAAACACGTGCAGTCATCATTGCACTGCACAAAAATGGCCTAACAGGGAAGAGTATCGCAGCTAGAAAGATTGCACCTCAGTCAACAATCTATCGCATCATCAAGAACTTCAAGGAGAGAGGTTCCATTGTTGCCAAAAAGGCTCCAGGGCGCCCAAGAAAGACCAGCAAGCGCCAGGACCGTCTCTTAAAAGTGTTTCAGCTGCGGGATCGGGCTACCAGCAGTGCAGAGCTTGCTCAGGAATGGCAGCAGGCAGGTGTGAGTGCATCTGCACGCACTGTGAGGCAGGGACTCTTGGAGCAAGGCCTGGTCTCAAGGAGGGCAGCAAAGAAGCCACTTCTCTCCAGAAAAAACATCAGGGACAGACTGATATTCTGCAAAAGGTACAGGGAGTGGACTGCTGAGGACTGGGGGAAAGTCATTTTCTCTGATGAATCCCCTTTTCCATTGTTTGGGACATCTGGAAAACAGCTTATTCGGAGAAGACGAGGTGAGCGCTACCACCAGTCTTGTCTCATGCCAACTGTAAAGCATCCTGAAACCATTCATGTGTGGGGTTGCTTCTCAGCCAAGGGAATCGGCTCTCTCACAGTCTTGCCAAAAAACACAGCCATGAATAAAGAATGGTACCAGAATGTCCTCCGAGAGCAACTTCTCCCAACCGTCCAAGAGCAGTTTGGCGATCAACAATGCCTTTTCCAGCATGATGGAGCACCTTGCCATAAAGCAAAGGTGATAACTAAATGGCTCAGGGAACAAAACATAGAGATTTTGGGTCCATGGCCTGGAAACTCCCCAGATCTTAATCCCATTGAGAACTTGTGGTCAATCATCAAGAGACGGGTGGACAAACAAAAACCTACAAATTCTGACAAAATGCAAGCATTGATTGTGCAAGAATGGACGGCTATCAGTCAGGATTTGGTCCAGAAGTTGATTGAGAGCATGCCAGGGAGAATTGCAGAGGTCCTGAAGAAGAAGGGTCAACACTGCAAATATTGACTTGCTGCATTAACTCATTCTAACTGTCAATATAAGCTTTTGTTACTCATAATATGATTGTAATTATATTTCTGTATGTGATAAAAACATCTGACAAACACACAGAAAAACCAGAGGGCAGCAGATCATGTGAGAATAGAAGATTTGTGTCATTCTCAAAACTTTTGGCCATGACTGTATTGTGTCGTTACACTAAGGGCTCATGTAGATGTAAATGTGCATTCCGTATTTTGCGGAACGGAACAGCTGGCCCCTAATAGAACAGTACTATCCTTGTCCGTAATGCAGACTATAATAGGACATGTTCTATTTTTTTGCAGAACGGACATATGGAAACGGAATGCACACGGAGTACCTTCGGGTTTTTTTTGCGGACCCATTGAAATGAATGGTTCCTCATACAGCCCGCAAAAAAAAACGGAACGGAAATGGAAAGAATATACATTCGTGTGCATGAGCCCTAAGCCTGATCAGGCTCTGTCTCTGAAAGGAACCTGTCCAGCTTACATACCATGGCAAGCCTGGATGCCAGTGAAGGCGTCTGGTTGCCCTGGTAACCATCGGGCCGCTGCTCTGCTTTCTTCCTCAACCCAGCTCTGTAGAACCGATAGAAGTTTGTATCAGAGTTGAACTGAAGACTGAATAATACTCTTAAACTGAAGACTTGATGTAGCAGAGTAAGTAAGTAACGGTACTCCTCTCTTAGGGTACCTCCCAAATATGAAAACATTTGTAATGGAGAAGTGAAATGGGCAATGGTTGTGGAACCACTGTGCCAACTAACTTTATCCTGACGGTCCCCTAGTATTCACTCTTTAATCCTTATACAGGGATCTGGTCTTTGCTGCAGATGCCACCAGGCAGCTCCCTCCTGGAATAGTCTTGGTGTAGTTGGCAACTGACTCACAAAGGTCATTGCAAAGAATCAGAGGCACACACAAGGCCGTCATTCAGAACTAGGCAGAATCCAGGTGAATCCAAGGCAAACACGTACCTTACTCTGTTTAAACACATATAGAAGCATCAGATAAAACACGGAGCACTGGCAGACAGAACTCAGAAACCCAGCCAAACAGACTTCAAGAACCAGACATACAGACTTCAGGAACTCGTACAGACATAGCGGATACTAGACAGCAGTGGTCAGGACGTCTAGGCAGAATGAAGCACAAGATGCTCACACAGTAGCTAAGTCACAGTTCAGACACAACAGGTAATGGCAGACAAAGCTCCAACATGGTGCAGACAGAATCAAGCAAAGCATGTTGTGCAACCAAGGCAGGTCACAGAACTCAAGAAACAAATACCAGACTAACCCAGAACTCAACTTAACAAACTCATTAGAGGAGCAGATGCACACACACTCAGCCAGGGAATGATTAACCCTCACAATACAGAACAAATTAACACCCCAATTAACCGAGGCCAGGATGAACGGAACAGTAGAAACATGAACCGCCATTGAACACAATGGGCCCAGTTCAAACCTGCAATAAGCCTGAGGGCACAGAACAATGGTAACAAGTGAACACCATTATAACACAGAGCTCTCCAGAATTTAGAGACAAACTGAACTCCTTAGTCAGAATCAATATGGGAATGAATGTCAAAAATGAAAAACCTCCCTGAAAAAGAATTTAGCCAGCTGTGAAGCAGCAGACAAACCAGAGCGATGATAAAGCGATGATGCACACCATCTTGGAGGAGCATTCCACCATGATCCAGATGGTGGTGAAACCCTGAGCTGGAGGTAAATCAGAAACCAAGTCCATAGATAATAAAGCTGACAGACAGGAGGACTGGAATTCAGCATTTTTGGTACAGGAGATAACAAACTCACCTTTTGTCTCCAGCTGGGCCGCCAACAGGAAAGAAGTGCAGTGAAGTTTGACTGCAGGATGACCAAGAAGAAGTGAAGAATGAGTCCAAGATAAAACTTGGGACCAATGATAGTTCTTTTGGGGCCACGGGCAGATATATTAATTGCTGTTAGGATACAGCTAGGCTAAACTATGTGAGTAGGCATCACATTGGAAGTATCTGAGGGATCGAAGGATCTGGAGAGAACATCAGCTCTACGTTTCTTTCCAGCAGACCAGTAGGTAAGAATAAAGTCAAAACGAGAAAAGGAGAGTACTCAAGGTTATAAGGATTTAATTAGTGGGCTGGTTCAGGCTTTTTATGGTCAGTCTAAAATGTTTTTGGAAATTCAGTTCCATCCTGGAATAATTTAAAGGCTGAGAGCTGTCTATCAGCAGATATCGCTATAACAGAGATATTATACAGTGAGGAAAAAAGTATCTCACAGCCCTGTAACTTCTTCTGTAAGAGGCTCCTCTGTCCTCCACTCATCACCTGTAGTAATGGCTCCTGTTTGTTATCAGTATAAAAGACACCTGTCCACAACCTCAAACAGTCACACTCCAAACTCCACTATGGTGAAGATCAAAGAGCCGTTGAAGGACACCAGAAACAACATTGTAGACCTGCACCAGTCAGTTACAGGCCTCTCTCATCTGTTTAAGTGGCAGAACTTGCACAATTGGTGGCTGACTAAATACTTTTTTCTCACTGTATAATATCTCTGTTATAGCGATATCTGCTGGTAGACAGCTCTCGGCCTTTAAATTGTTCCAGGATGGAACTGAATTTCCAAAATTTAGATTTGGTGTTGGTGCCCATACTGTAAGTAATCTCCAAAGGCTTACTGATCATTAGCCGTGTCTTCCGAATAAAGATGAATCTCCTGGTCTGGCCTCTTGATGGTCCATAGGAGACATAATAGTGATACATCCCAATCTGGTATTCATTGAAGATCCCAGTGCAGATGTCCTCACTGAAACGGCTTAATTAATATCACAATATGATATACAACATCAGGTAGATAAGATATAAGTTATCAGATAGATGCGATATTAGAGTTAAAGGAGTAAAAAAAAATTCCTGGCCCATCTTTATCAGGATGGTTGATAATGGTCCCACATATGATGCTAATGCCAGGACCCTCCATCCCTGATATCATATAGGGGCCTATCTGTTTGCTTTACATCAAGTTAAATACCTTTGGGCTACTGTGATTTGCTCCAGTAATCTTTTATTCTGCAGGGGTAACTTTCTTAGAGAAGAAGCCATGGGGGTGGGTTTTTACTCCCCCAGACTGTTCCAAAAGCATGGATCAACTCTGTATAAAAGATAAAAAGCTGATTATCGGGCTCCTGTTCTGCAATGGAAGATGGCCTCAGCGCTTATGATCTGATGCATACTGTTTACTGTATCCAGCTGTAGGATTGTCCAGCACTCCTCACACTAATGTGTGTTACCAAGGATGGAAAAATAAAGAGCAGTCTAGATTTATACTGCTGAGCACAGATAAGCAGCTTTCACACTGTGTGTTACCCACATTTTCCAGGACTAGCGCACATACCCATTGATTTTAATGTGATTGTTCATACATCAGTATTTTTTTACTGGCTGAAGGTAAGTGAAAAAAATCACAGTGTTCTGTGATGCGGACCAAAGGTACCCATTAAAGTCTATGGGTCAGTCCTTGAAAAATTACTTACACAACACGGATGGCATCCATGTTTTGGTCCAATTTTCACTGATGCTCTGGAAATTAATTTTCAGCTGAGCAGCGTCCATGGAATACGGAGGGACCAAACACAGATCCTTCACCAAAACACAGAAGACCAAATATATAAAACACAGAAATGTGAACAAAGCCTAGGACTGAGGCAGAGCAGAGGAAGGGCTGTCTGTAAAAGACTTCTTACCTCCTATTACACACTCACATGACAAAATAAAATGGATGAATTTTATGGTTACTTTCCCAAATCTAGACACCTTATATACAAAAAATTGGCTTATAAGGAGATTGTCAGGCTCCATGAAGTCTTATTAGGAGACTGTCCTTCTTCATGAAGGCTTAAAGGGTTATTCTCATCTTATACAATGGGGGCATATCGCTAGGATTGTCTTATAGGTGCAGGTCCCACGGCTGGGACTCGCACCTATATTGAGAACGGAGCCTCCAAAGTGAACGAGGGCACACTGTGCATGCGCAGCCGCCCTCCATTCATTCTATAGGGCCAGCGCTCGGCTATATTCCGTCGGCTACATAGAAATGAATGGGAAATTGTCAGGCTCCATGAAGATTAATAAGGAAATTTTCCTGCTCCATCAAGGTTTATAAAGAGATTATTAGGCTCCGTGACTTTTTATAAGGATATTTGTCAGGCTCACTGAAAGTTTAGGAGGAGATTGACAGATGACATTTTTTCTTTTCTCGTCGAGTGCAATTCACTAATACATTTTGGAAATCACTTTGTTCTTCTTACTGGATCAAATTAGTCTTATCCTGTCTGTGACCCAGAAACCGAGAAGACATGCTTGGTGTTTTCAAACACAGCAGTGACATGTATGTGTATATATATATATATATTTTTTTTTAAGGTATTCATTCCCATTGAACTCTCCCAGATTTTTTTCAGGTCACACCCACAAACCTGTATATATTTCATTGGGATTTTATGTGATAGACCAACACAAAGTTGCAAGTATGTGTAAAGTGAAAAGAAAATGAGACATGGTTTTCAACATTTTTGCTAAAAATAAAATCCAACATGACCAATTGCCTTCAGAAGTCACCTCATTAGTGAATATAATCCACCTGTGTGTAATGTATTGTCACTATAACTCCAGCCGTTCTGTGAAAGCCTCAGAGGACATTAGTGATCAAACAGTATCATGAAAACCAAGGCACACACCAGACAGGTCAGGGATAAAGTAGTGGAGAATTGTAAAGCAGGGTTAAGTTATAAAAAAAATATCCCAAGCTGGGAACATCTGACTGAGCACAATTCAATCCATCATCTGAAAATGGAAGGAATATGGCACAACTACAAGACTACCATGACATGGCCTTTCATCTAAACTGACAGCCCAGGCAAGCAGAGCACTAATCAGAGAAGTAGCCAAGAGGCCCATGATCCCGGTCGAGGAGCTGCAGAGATACACAGCTCAGGTGAGACAATCTACTAGTTGAAAAAAACTGGTCTTTATGGATGAGCCATTTTTGAAAGCAAGCCATAAGAAGTCCTGTCTGTAGAGGACACACCAAACATGTGGAAGAAGCTGTTCTGGTCAGACGAGACCAAAGTTGAACCTTTTTGGCCTAAATGCAAAATGCTGTGTGTGGCAGAAAACTAACCCTGCACATCCCCCTGAATACACCATCCACTCTATGAAACATGGTGGTGGCAGCATCATACTGGGGGAGGCTTTCCTTCAGCAGGGACAGGGAAGCTGGTCAGAGTTGATGGGAACATGGATGGAGCTAAATACAGGACAATCCTGGAGGAAAACTGGTAGAGGCTGCAGAAGACTTGAGACTGGGGCAGAGGTTCACCTTCCAGCAGGAGAATGACCCTCAAAATCCAGCCAGATCTACAATGGAATGGCCCAGTCACAGTCCAGACCTTCATCCCATTGGGAATCTGGGGCAAGACTGTCCACAGATGATCTCCATCCAATCTGACTGAGTGCGAGCTCTTCTGCAAAGAATGGGCAAACATTTCAGCCTCTAGATGTGCACAGCTGGTAGAGACAGTATTGACTCATGTGGCTGAATACAAATGCACGCTGCACTTTACAGATTTTTATTCAACATTTTGAAAACCATATATCATTTTCCTCTCACCTCACACAGACTGGACTTTGTGGGTGTAACGTGAAAAATATGGAAAAGTTCAGGGGCTTGAATACTTATTCAAGGCACTGTATTTTTTAAAACGTTTTCTTTAACCCTTTTTTAAGTCACCCTAAGTGGTGAAATTTGTATAAAGTTATGGAATTTTATCCATTACAATATACAAAGATCGGTTTATTCCAATGTAGTGCTGCCACCTGCTGGCATGCATTGGAATCAAGGACGATGAACCAGGTGGTGATCGGGGGTGCCGTCCCAGGCTCGGAAGTGCAGAACTTCTAGGTTTTGCGCTCTCAGATTCCTTGGTCACATTTGTCTGCACTTTCCATTTTCTCTGGTTGCAGACATTAGTCTCGAGTGTCTGCTGTGTGAAACAACAGGCACCAGGAGGCTATGGCCCCCACTCTGGAACAGGCGCCATTTTTAAAAACCTGAAATGACACACTATTACATCACATGTCGGGAAAGGGTTAATGTAAAACAGTGGAAACACACCAGATGTAAACCTCTGTGATCTACGAGCTCCATGTTAATGTGTTTCTGGTCTTTTTCCAATTGGCCAAATTCCTTGTGACTGAACCCAGTGATTGTGATTAACCCTGACCATGCTTCTCTCATGCACTCCCTAGTCTACGAGCGCTAGCTGGCAGAGTATAACCGTATGCTTCCATGTGCAGTCATCATAGGTATATAGCCGTACTGCTGTGTGTATTATGTAGTGATTATAGCTGTGCTTCTGCATTACTGACGGGGTTACATAGACACTGTGCTACGTTATCATTATCTGCATCCTGCAAGACCACATGGGGATTCCAGGCAAATGTGACGGCAAACAACGCTCTGATCCGTCCTACGTGACAACTCCAAGTTGTGTTTGGGACTTTTCTGCCAGGTTTGTATCCTCCTCTTAAAAGTAAATAGGAAAAAGCTTGGCGGGAATATTAGGTCTTTGTGATTAGAAAGTATTGAACGTGACTAATGTCAGACTGAGGTTAAAAAGCGGTCACATCCTCTATATCTGGACGAGGGGTGTTCAATAGGTCATCTGCCTAAATATGAAAACAAAAATCTCTGAAAAACTTGAACTTACTACTTTTCAGTGTCATCCGCCTTGACTTCACCATCCTTATTCCACTTTGCCTACAGTGATAGGATGCCCTCAGAATAGAAGACTTCTTGCTGCTGCAGGAACCCTGTTACCGCCGCTTTGACTGCATGATCTTCAGGAAATCATCGCCCTCACAGAAATGTCTTCAGGTTCCGAAAGAGAAAGTAATGTCTGGGAGCCAGGTCTGGACTTGTAGGGTGGATGGTTGAGCTCCATGAAGCCACATTCGCTGATAGCCGATCGTGATTTGGTGGCTGTGCATTGCGTTCATGTGCATGAGCCCTATCAGTATCTTGATCCATCCCTTCATCCATTGGCTGTATCCCATCTAGTTTTTCATCAAACATTTGTTTACATGGATATCTGGAGAAAATGATCAGGGTACAGCTGACAGCAAGTATTCACTTCTGTATACTACCCCTCAGCAAGTATTCACTTCTGTATACTACCCCTCAGCAAGTATTCACTTCTGTATACTACCCCTCAGCAAGTATTCACTTCTGTATACTACCCCTCAGCAAGTATTCACTTCTGTATACTACCCCTCAGCAAGTATTCACTTCTGTATACTACCCCTAAGTGACCCTCCATTTCTAGAAAAAAAACTCACATTGAAGGGGTTATCTCATAACGAATGTAAAATATGAAAATCAGACATTATACAGCACATGACAATCTCCAGCCCTGTACCTCACATGGATCCAGAGATCTCCACATGGAATTATACCAAGCTGACAGCTCAAGGGGAGTGTCTTTTCTGCTTCAGCTCAGGAGGCGTGTCTCAGCTTTCCCTATCACAACTCAGGAGGCGTGTCTCAGCTCTACCTATCACAACTCAGGTAGGCGTGTCTCAGCTCTCCCTATCACAGCTCAGGAGACGTGTCTCAGCTCTCCCTATCACAGCTCAGGAAGTGTGTCTCAGCTCTCCCTATCACAGCTCAGGAGGCGTGTCTCAGCTCTCCCTATCACAGCTCAGGAGACGTGTCTCAGCTCTCCCTATCACAGCTCAGGAGATGTCTCAGCTCTCCCTATCACAGCTCAGGAGGTGTGTCTCAGCTCTCCCTATCACAGCTCAGGAGGCGTGTCTCAGCTCTCCCTATCACAGCTCAGGAGGCGTGTCTCAGCTCTCCCTATCACAGCTCAGGAGGTGTGTCTCAGCTCTCCCTATCACAGCTCAGGAGGCGTGTCTCGGCTTTCCCTATCACAGCTCAGGAGGCAGTTGAAGGATGAAACTGAGCATGTGCGGCCATCTCAGTGAGCAGGTCAAACAAATAAGAAGAAAAACAAACAGCAGGTGGCGCTATACAGATACATTTTATTGCATAACTTAGTGGCTATCACATGAGCAGCACTGACCAATCAGTCTTGGACCTTTAAATCCACAGTATGCATCAGGTAGTCTGAGAAGTGATGCAGCCATCTTAGATGACAGAAAACGAGTCCAGGATTGGTGGATCTGAACCTGAAAAGTAGAGCATCATGTACAGTCGGAGATTTATCTTCCAACAAGACAATGATCCCAAACATAAAGTAAAATCTACAATGGAATGGTTCAAAAATAACCGGATCCAGGTCTTAGAATGGCCGAGTCACAGTCCAGACCTGAATCCAATGGAGAAGATGTGGAAAGAGCTGAAAACTGCTGTTCACAAACGTCTCCATCCGACCTCAAAGAGGAAGAATGGGCAAGAATTTCATCTCTAGATGTGAAAACTGATAGAGACATCCCCCCAAGAGACCGCAGCTGGCATCGCAGCAAAGTATTAATGCAAGGGGGACGAATAATTCTGCACGCCGCACTTTTCAGTTTTATTATTACAAAAAAGTTTAAATGATCCAATAAATTTCCTTCCACTTCACAATTGTGACCACTTGTTGTTGATTCTTCACCAAAAATGTAAAATGTTAGATCTTTTTGTTTGAAGCCTGAAATGTGGCAAAAGGTTGAAAAGTTCCAGGGGGTGAATACTTTCACAAGGCACTGTAAGTGTTCTGTTCATTCTCCAGGGTTGCTTTACTGCTAGCCATAATAATCATCTGCATAAAGCGGATAAAACCTTATGACTCTTGTGTGACTCGGGGTCCATCTGAATTTGACCCCTGATTATTTTTGTGTGGTTGGCGATACTAGGGGTCCTGGGTCTGTTTCAGAAAGCTCCCTTCATACATATGTTTCTTGTGGATAGACCCGCTGTCTCTTCTTGGCTCCTCCATGGCTCCAATGTGGAATAGGCAGCATATATGAACTGGTTGCATACTGCCCCCTGTGATTTGGCTTGGTTGTTGCCTATTACATTGTATGTGGTTCCCCCACCACTAGACATGAGACACCAGTCCAGCTTACGATGTCTGGGTCCTGGAGACAGCTATGGTCCTTGATCGGGGATCCAGTAGGTGAATCTTTCCCTGGCTATTCCAGAATCATTGGGGGAGATTCATCAAACTGCTGCAAAGAGAAACCTGCTTATTTGCCCCTATCAACCAATCAGATTCCACCTTTCATTTTCCAAATTGAAATGTGGAATCTCATTGGTAGCTATGGGCAACTAAGCCAGTTTTCCGTTAGACCAGTTTTGATAAATCTCCCCCATTAGACCTTGTACTTATACCAGGAAAACATTCCCCATTATTACAGAACATAGGTCTGGAAATATTCTTATCCAAAAGGCTGCCCCATGGACTCCACCAACATCATACAGAAGGATCCAGTTCACCGTTTAAAGGGGTTGTCCAGGATTTAACAAGCTGCTATCAATCAACTACAACTGCGATAATAAGGCATTCTGTAATTTACAGTAATTATTGTTTTGACTCTGTTTCACCAATTTCCCATGTTGGTCACATGAACCCATCAACCCCTAACTTCTGCCGACGTTACGACCACAGAGCTGTGGATGTATCTTCTGGTCCCCTGAGACTGTGGGAGTGGCTTCTCTGAACCTCATTTGAATGGGTATATTGTGGGCATACTGCCGATCCACTGCCCCGCGCATTCTCTGTACTACAGAATCGTCCTCACGGGGTCAGTGCTTGTACACCGAGCATCCTCCTTCATCAGAGGTCCGGAGCAATACCCCAGTGTGCTCTGGAGCTCACTGTATAAGTGCCGGCCCTGTGAGGCGGATTCTGTAGAACGGCGCATGCGCGAGGCAGTAGATCAGAGGCCACTCCCACCGTCTCAGAGGACTAGACAAGACGCAGTCACAGCTGTGTGGGTGTGATGTCAGCAGATGTAGGGGGTTATGGAACCAACACGGGGACACCCGGGACCCATGACAATCAGCTGTTTGAGAAGGCACTGACACTCACAGTAGCGTCACAGCCCTCTCTCAGCTCACCATGCACAGCGCCATACATTGTATAGTGGCCGTGCTTGGTATTGCGCTCAGCCTCAATCACTTCTGTGAGACTGAGGTGCGCCTAGGTCATGTCCCTGACGAACGTGTCGTCTTTTGGCCTAGGCCAAACTGCAGGAAGTCTGTGGTGCTACTGCAAGCTCCAGTGCCTTCTCAAACAACTGATCGGCGGGGGTTCCAAGTGTCGAACCCCCACCAACATAAAGATAGGTCATCAGTATAAAAGTCTTGGAAAACCCCTTTAATGTAAATTACAGAATGTGTTATTATCACATTTGCAGTTGATTGATAGTGACTTGTTAAATCGTAGACAACCCCTTTAATGGATGACCTGAAAATTTGTATTAAAGCTGTTGTCCCAGACTTCGACCTCGTCATGAATTAGGCACAAAGCCGGCAGTCCGGTGAAATCTGCTCTAGGCCCGGACTGGAGTAGTTTTTATCCTTTTATGACTGTTTCCAGACGTAAATGATAGTAAAAGTGAAAGTAAAAGTCCCTTCCCCCTCCACACCCTTGTCAATCCCTGTTCACAAAATATTGTCCCATGGGCGTTCAAAAAAGGGTCTTGCGACTATTTTTATGCCAAATGTAATTTTGACCCCCATCGTGCACTGGTTTGCTGACATAGTCCAGTTTCTCAATAGCGGTGATATCTGCTGGTCTTATCCCGTGTGCTCAGTCAGAGGCACAAACTCCAGGAGCAAACAAACCGTCTTTACACTCCGTGCCCACTTCTACCTGCTGCCCGCTTTGTTAGCTGGCACAGGATGAAACACATGAATGGCACAGCTCAGGGGATGCCCCGATGTCTCACAGACGAGGCCTCCATCCCAGAACATCCAGTCTGTGCAGCTCTTGGAGATCGAGAACTCGTGCAAGAAACAAATCTGCAAATAGTGGGAAATATGGTGTCAGGAGGCTGTGCACAAGGGTCTGCATGAAGAAGAGGCCAGCAGGGGACTGTGAAGGCTGAGCGTGGATGGTAGTAAGGAAGGAGCACATCACCCAGCTCTGTTACCTCGAGGAGGGACGCTTGAGACTGGTGTCCTACGGTCGATCGGTGTCTTAATCCACTGTGCACAATGTGCAGGATTGCCACGTGTACCAATAACTACATGACAACGACATATTTTATAATGTTAGTCTATGGTGTTGCACTGCAACATACTGCGACACTACAGTTGCAAAAAACCCATCTAAGATGTTATGTCGCAGCGCAACACCATAGACTACCATTATAAAACTTGTTGTGTCACTGAGTACCCTATATGTCTAGAGGTGGTATCCTACATAGGAGCTGAACCACGCCCGGGGCTCAAGACGGCATGCTCTGGCTTAGTTGTCCACAGCAACCAATCAGAATCCACCTTTCATGTTTCAGAGCTCCTCTGGAAAATAAAAGGTGGAATCTGATTGGTTGCTATGGACAACTAAGCCAGTTCTACTTTACACCAGTTTTGATAACTCTCGCCCTAAGTGTTAACTGAATGCTGATTTTTATTAGCCCCGCACCAAACCCCATGCCCGTTAAGAGTCAGCAGCCAGTTACCCACACAGATCTGGGGCTTTTGGTTGCACCTGTGGCCATGGATCAGTTGTGTGGCGGCTGCCACGTGGGACACCTCCCCCAATGGTAAGGATACACAGACAGTGTAATAGTAAAATGATTGATAAATGAGCATTAAATGCTCCAACCCCACCAAAGGCCTCAAGTGCGTGGAGTTTGCATGATCTTCTCATGGGTGTCCGCTCGCTCTCCTAATATTTACTGGCAGACGAATGGGTCCCAGTCAGCATGTGAAATGGGAGATTAGATTGTGAGCTCCTGGGCACAGGAGTACAATTATTGTACATTGTGGCAATAAACACCTATTTTTCTACAGATCCCAAATCCACATTCAGAAGGCGTGAAGCGTTTCAGTATGAAGTGATGACTTTTCAGCTCACTTCACATTCGAGAGAGGAGCTTTAACTGTCTTAATAGTAGTTGAGTTTATCATCCCTCACAGCAGGTGTAAAAAAAGGCCCCCATTTTTGGCCCAGTAGCGAGGGTCTAACATCGTGAAGAGCCAGTAGTCACCCCTCTGCTGAATAGTGATAATGTGGCTGTCACTATGCAAGCAACCAAGCATGTATTGGGCCATTTGCACAAGGGACTCCCTGCCTCCATCTCCGCTGCATACTGCCACGGTGTGTCTGGGTCATCTGACTGGTCTTCCTCATCACCCTCCAGCTCCTCGTGCTCCTCTCCTGTCACTTGTGTAGATAAGCCACCTATTTCTGTATACATTGCTTGCGCATGAATGTCCTCCTCCTCCACCAGTTCAGCACCCACAGAGCTCAGGTGGCCATGAGATGTATGCGCCACCATCTGCTCCAGGATGTGAAGGAGTGGAATTACATCATTCATTCCAAAGTCCTGGCGACTGAAAAATAAAGTGGCCTTCTCAAAGGGCCCGAGTAAATGGCAGGTGTTGCGCATGAGCCGCCACTAGCTAAAGTTGAGCTTACACAGAGGAGTACTCCTGTACACCTCCATCATCAAGAAATCGGTCAGGGCCTTCCTCTGCTCATATAGTTGGTCCAACATGTGGAGGGTGGAGTTCCATCGTGTGGAAATGTTGCATATGAGGCGATGTTGGGGAACACCATTCTGTCTTTGCAACTCAAGGAGGGCGTGTTTTGCAGGGTAAGAGTGGCTGAAGTGCATACCCAGTTTCCTGGCCATTTTCAAGATGTCTTGAAGTTGGGCGGAAGACTTCAGGAACCGCTTTACAACCAGATTAATGACGTGTGCCGTGCAGGGTGTATGGGTCTGCCCTCCTTGACGCAGCACCACGAGGGGGTTGGCTGTGGATGTAGTGAGGTAAGTAGAAGCCTGGACAGAGGGTTGGCTATGGATGTAGTGAGGTGAGTAGAAGCCTGGACAGAGGGTTTGGCTATAGATGTAGTGAGGTGAGTAGAAGCCTGGACAGAGGGTTGGCTATGGATGTAGTGAGGTGAGTAGAAGCCTGGACAGAGGGTTGGCTATGGATGTAGTGAGGTGAGTAGAAGCCTGGACAGAGGGTTGGCTATGGATGTAGTGAGATGAGTAGAAGCCTGGACATATGGGTGGCTATGGATGTAATGAGGTGAGTACAGGGTGGGCCATTTCTATGGATACATCTAAATAAAATGGGAATGGTTGGTGATATTAACTTCCTGTTTATGGGACATTAGTATATGGGAGGGGGAAAACTTTTCAAGATGGGTGGTGACCATGGTGGCCATTTTGAAGTCGTCCATTTTGGATCCAACTTTAGTTATTTACAAGTTTCTCTTTGTTTACAGCCATTGACATGTTGCAGAGGTTAACACATGATGAGCAGGTAGAAATTGTGTTGATGTCTGGTGAACGCAGTAGCCAGGTCATTGCAGCAGAATTCAATGCAAGACACCCTACGAGACCGCCCATCTCCCATGCTACAGTTAGCAAACTGCTTGCCAAGTTTCGTGAAACTGGTTCAGTGTTGGATTTGCCAAAATGTGGACGCATGAAAACTGTCACTAATGAAGAAACATCAGTGGCTGTCCTAGCTTCATTCAGCAAGACCCCACAGCGTAGCACTCGCCGCATGTCACTGGAGAGTGGCATCAGTCGAACATCCCTTCGGCGGATATTAGCTACTCACAAATGGCACCCTTACAAACTCCAGCTGCTGCAGCATCTCAACGAGGATGACCCAGATCGGCACACTGAATTTGCAGAATGGGTAAAACAAAAATTGGAACAGGAGCCTCAGTTTACACAGAACATTTAGTTTAGTGATGAGGCAAACTTTTATGTGAATGGTGAAGTTACCAAACAAAACCACCGCTATTGGTCTGACACTAACCCACATTGGGTAGATCCCTCCAAGACTGTTGGAACACAAAAATTGATGTTATGGTATGTTATATGGGGTACAAAGATAGTGGGGCCATTCTTCATCCATGGAAACCTCAAGGCCACTGGATATGTGAAACTGCTACATGATGATGTGTTTCCCTCTTTATGCACTGAAGCTGGCACGTTCCCTGAGTTTTTCCAGTAAGATGGTGACCACCACATTATGGGTGTCAGGTCCGAGCATTCCTAGATGAACAGTTTCCTGGAAAGTGGATTGGTCGTCGTGGGACAGTTGAATGGCCCCCAAGGTCTCCCGATCTGACCCCCTTAGACTTTTATCTTTGGGGTCATCTGAAGGCAATTGTCTATGCTGTGAAGATACGAGATGTGCAGGCACCTGAAACTACGGATACTGGAAGCCTGTGCGAGCATTTCTTCTGCGGTGTTGCTATCAGTGTGTGAAGAGCGGGAGAAGAGGGCTGCATTGACAAGCCAACACAATGGGCAGCACTTTGAACACATTTTATAAGTGGTCAGAAACTTGTAAATAACTCATGAAAGAATAAAGTTACGTTAAAACAAAGCACACCATTGTCTTTCTTGTGAAATTCTCAATAAGTTTGATGTGTCACATGACCCTCTTCCCATGGAAAAAACTAAAGTTGGATCCAAAATGGCCGACTTCAAAATGGCCGTCATGGTCACCACCCATCTTGAAAAGTTTCTCCCTCCCATATACTAATGTGCCACAAACAGGAAGTTAATATCACCAACCATTCCCATTTTATTTAGGTGTATCCATAGAAATGGCCCAACCTGTAGAAGCCTAGACAGAGAGGCGGCTGTGGATATAGTGAGGTGAGTAGAAGCCTGGACAGATGGGGGGCTGTGGATGTAGTGAGGTGAGTAGAAGCCTGGACAGATGGGGGGCTGTGGATGTAGTGAGGTGAGTAGAAGCCTGGACAGATGGGGGGCTGTGGATGTAGTGAGGTAAGTAGAAGCCAGGACAGATGGGCGGCTGTGGATATAGTGAGGTGAGTAGAAGCCTGGACTGATGGGCGGCTGTGGATGAATGAGGTGAGTAGAAGCCTGGACAGAGGGGCGGCTATGCATATAGTGAGGTAAGTAGAAGCCTGGACAGAGGGGCGGCTGTGGATGTTGTGAGGTGAATAGAAGCCTGGGACTGATGGGCGGCTGTGGATGAATGAGGTGAGTAGAAGCTTGGACAGATGGGCGGCTCTGGATGTAGTGAGGTGAGTAGAAGCCTGGAGAGAGTGGCGGCTGTGGATGTAGTGAGGTGAGTAGAAGCCTGGACAGATGGGCGGCTGTGGATGTAGTGAGGTGAGTAGAAGCCTGGACAGAGGGGCGGCTGTGGATGTAGTGAGTAAGTAGAAGCCTGGACAGATGGGCGGCTGTGGATGTAGTGAGGTGAGTAGAAGCCTGGACAGATGGGCGGCTGTGGATGTAGTGAGGTGAGTAGAAGCCTGGACTGATGGGCGGCTGTGGATGAATGAGGTGAGTAGAAGCCTGGACAGATGGGCGGCTCTGGATGTAGTGAGGTGAGTAGAAGCCTGGAGAGAGTGGCGGCTCTGGATGTAGTGAGGTGAGTAGAAGCCTGGAGAGAGTGGCGGCTGTGGATGTAGTGAGGTGAATAGAAGCCTAGACAGATGGGCAGCTGTGGATATAGTGAGGTAAGTAGAAGCCTAGACAGATGGGCGTTGATGCATATGTACATTTGATCCTGTCCTTTATAGATATTTAATAGGTAAAGTAAGGTCTATAGGCTCAGAAAGTATAGCCTGTAAGAACTGGCTGAAGGACCTTGTCCAGAGAGTTGTGGTCAATGATTCCTATTCAGAATGGTCCTTGGTGGTGACCCCAAGGTTCAGTGCTGGGTCCTCTATTAATTTATTTATTAATGATATCGAGGACGGAGTTAATAATAATCTATATACATCTATATACATCATATGTCCTAGGAGGAGTAACACTGGAGAGTCACTTGTAGAGAAGGATCAGGTACTAATAATCTACATACATCATATGTCCTAGGAGGAGTAACACTGGAGAGTCACTTGTAGAGAAGGATCAGGTACTAATAATCTACATACATCATATGTCCTAGGAGGAGTAACACTGGAGAGTCACTTGTAGAGAAGGATCAGGTACTAATAATCTACATACATCATATGTCCTAGGAGGAGTAACACTGGAGAGTCACTTGTAGAGAAGGATCGGGTACTAATAATCTACATAGATCATAGGTCCTAGGAGGAGTAACACTGGAGAGTCACTTGTAGAGAAGGATCAGGTACTAATAATCTACATACATCATATGTCCTAGGAGGAGTAACACTGGAGAGTCACTTGTAGAGAAGGATCAGATACTAATAATCTACATACATCATATGTCCTAGGAGGAGTAACACTGGAGAGTCACTTGTAGAGAAGGATCGGGTACTAATAATCTACATAGATCATAGGTCCTAGGAGGAGTAACACTGGAGAGTCACTTGTAGAGAAGGATCAGGTACTAATAATCTACATACATCATATGTCCTAGGAGGAGTAACACTGGAGAGTCACTTGTAGAGAAGGATCAGGTACTAATAATCTACATACATCATATGTCCTAGGAGGAGTAACACTGGAGAGTCACTTGTAGAGAAGGATCAGGTACTAATAATCTACATACATCACATGTCCTAGGAGGAGTAACACTGGAGAGTCACTTGTAGAGAAGGATCAGATACTAATAATCTACATACATCATATGTCCTAGGAGGAGTAACACTGGAGAGTCACTTGTACAGAAGGATCAGGTACTAATAATCTACATACATCATATGTCCTAGGAGGAGTAACACTGGAGAGTCACTTGTAGAGAAGGATCAGGTACTAATAATCTACATACATCATATGTCCTAGGAGGAGTAACACTGGAGAGTCACTTGTACAGAAGGATCAGGTACTAATAATCTACATACATCATATGTCCTAGGAGGAGTAACACTGGAGAGTCACTTGTACAGAAGGATCAGGTACTAATAATCTACATACATCATATGTCCTAGGAGGAGTAACACTGGAGAGTCTATTATAGAGAAGGATTTGGATGTCCTTGTAGATCATAGATTAAATAACAGCATAATGTCAATCAGCTTCTTCTAAGGCCACCAGGATATTGTCATGCATTAGACGAGGCATGGACTCACAGGGCAGGGATGTAATATTACCACTTTACAAAGCGTTGGTGCGGTCTCATCTGGAATATGGAGTTCAGTTCTGGGCACCAGTCCATAGAAAGGAAGCCCTGGAGCTGGAGAGAGTACAGAGGAGAGCGACTAAACTGATGAGGGGCCCGGAGGGTCTGAGTTATGAAGAAAGATTAAAAGAAGTGAATTTATTTAGCCTTGAGAAGAGACGTCTAAGGGGGGCAGGATTAACCTGTACAAATATATAAATGGGCAATACAAAAAAATACGGAGAAAAACTGTTCAATGTCAAATGCCCTCAAAAGACAAGGGGGCATCAGGACGTGGTGACAGCAGGAACAGGGGACGGGTTTATACAAGGATTCTTTACTGTAAGAGCTGTGAATCTGTGGAACAGACACCTCAGGACGTGGTCACAGCAGGAACAGGGGACAGGTTTATACACGGATTCTTTACTGTAAGAGCTGTGAATCTGTGGAACAGACACCTCAGGACGTGGTGACAGCAGGAACAGGGGACAGGTTTATACAAGGATTCTTTACTGTAAGAGCTGTGAATCTGTGGAACAGACACCTCAGGACGTGGTCACAGCAGGAACGGTGGACAGGTTTATACAAGGATTCTTTACTGTAAGAGCTGTGAATCTGTGGAACAGACACCTCAGGACGTGGTCACAGCAGGAACGGTGGACAGGTTTATACAAGGATTCTTTACTGTAAGAGCTGTGAATCTGTGGAATAGACACCTCAGGACGTGGTCACAGCAGGAACTGTGGACAGGTTTATAAAGCGTTAGGAGGAATTCCTAAAAGTAAATGACATTAATGCACAAGTGATCACCAGTGGGAGGAGTGACAAGTGAAACTTACCATACGTCCCACGTGTCCCTGTACTGAGATCGTGCAGTGAGTAAAGGGTGTGACCTCCAGTCACCAGACCTAATGGGGCGACTGTTATCCGTGGTTTTATGAAACTAATCCTCCAACAGCGCCCAAACTGAAACAGTGAAATTTACATGGAATATGGACGGTGCTGCAGAAGAACAAGACGGACACAACGGGCGGAAACCTCCTCCATCATCTCCTATAAGGAGTAAATTCCCCATTTGTCCATTACCCTGTAGAAACCATGCCAGGGAAGTGGTTGTGTTTTTCGTGGCGCCCCCTATATTGGGGTCTGTGCCTCAGTGATATGTGATACAGAGCCACACGTCCCCTCCTTCCTTTCACATGAGAACATTCAGCCGGCACCCACCATTAGGGGGCCTCGTGTACGTGCAGGGGGCGTCCTGTGTGTGTGAATAGAGCACAGGACAAACCTCTGGCCTGTGGCAGGAGAGGGCAGAGGATCTCCTGGCTTCCTGCCATTTGTTTCCTGGCCAGTATGCAGGGGCTAATATCACAGATGTCCACACGTTAGCCTGATGGGGAAGAAAATTACAGATATCCTGCATATATCTATCCACAGTGCCCCCATATCAGTGACCTCCACAGTGCCCCCATATCAGTGACCTCCACAGTGCCCCCATATCAGTGACCTCCACAGTGCCCCATAACAGTGTCATCCACAGTGCCCCCCATGCCCCCATATCAGTGACCTCCACAGTGCCCCATATCAGTGACCTCCACAGCCCCAGATCCACAGTGACTCCCAGTGCCCCATAACACTGACTCCATCAGTGCCCCATAACAGTGTCATCCAGTGCCCCCAGTGACCTCACAGTGCCCCCCATAACAGTGACTCCACAGTGCCCCCCATAACAGGCACAGTGCCATTGCGTGGTCTCACAGTGCCCCCATAACAGTGACGTCCACAGTGCATAACAGCCAGTGCCCATACCGGTGATCCACGGTGCCCATAACAGTGACATCACAGTGCCCATAACAGTGACATCCACAGTGCCCCATAACAGTGACATCCACAGTGCCCCCCATAACAGTGTCCCGTGCCATAACAGTGTCATCCAACAGTGACATCCACAGTGCCCCATAACAGTGACATCCAGTGCCCCCATATCAGTGACCTCCACCGTGACAGTGCCCTCCATTAACAGTGAGTGCCCCATAACATCCACAGTGCCCCCATAACATGACATCACAGTGCCCCCATCAGTGACCTCCACCCATAACATCAGTGACCCCACAGTGCCCCCATAACAGTGACATCCACAGTGCCCCCATAACAGTGACATCCACAGTGCCCATATCAGTGACCTCCACAGTGCCATACAGTGTCACCTACAGTGCCCCGTAACAGTGACATGCCCCACAGTGCCCCATAAACATACAGTGATCCACAGTGCCCCCATAACAGTGTCATCCACAGTGCCCCCATAACAGTGACTCCACAGTGCCCCCATAACAGTGACATCCACAGTGCCCCATAACAGTGTCATCCCAGTGCCCCCCATCAGTGTATCCAGTGCCCCATAACAGTGACCTCCACAGTGCCCCCCATCCACACAGTGACCCTCCCAGTTGCCGCCATAACAGTGTCATCCACAGTGCCCCATAACAGTGACCTCACCCCTAGCCACAGTGCCCCCATAACAGTGACATCCACAGTGCCCCATAACAGTGACATCCACAGTGCCCCCATAACAGTGACATCCACAGTGCCCCCCATAACAGTGCACCACAGTGCCCCCCTAACAGTGACTCCACAGTGCCCCCATAACAGTGACCTCCACAGTGCCCCCATAACAGTGACCTCCACAGTGCCGCCGCATAACAGTGACTCCACAGTGCCCCCATAACAGTGCATCCACAGTCCCCGTAACAGTGACATCCACAGTGCCCCATACAGTGACATCCAAGTGCCCCCCATAACAGTGACATCCACAGTGCCCCCATAACAGTGACCTCCACAGTGCCCCCATAACAGTGACATCCACAGTGCCCCATAACAGTGACATCCACAGTGGCCCCCCCGTAACAGTGACATCCACAGTGCCCCCATAACAGTGATACAGAAGGAGAGAGGACCCTGCCCGCGAGGCTTACAACCTACTAGGCATGGGACACAGTAGGTGAGGGGTAACGCTGGTCATATGGAGGTATAGCAGCAGCAGGCCAGGGTCACTGGTTGGAGGCTTCTCTGAAGAGGTGGTCTTCAGGTTTCCAGTGTAGGTGAGGGTCTGTTTATATGGCGTGGTAGTGGTGCCTGTGAGGCGCAGCGAGGGTGGTCTTACCACCAGCTTCTGCTGTATTACATTGATCACATACTGTACAGGCTGGTGCCCAGGGCAGGGCCGCTGCCTCCATATGCCAGGTAATTCTGCCATTGCACCAGTTCTAGACATTTCTTGTCATTTCTTATGGGTTATGGCTACAAGCCGACTGAACGGTGACATCCCGGTTATAATCGATTATTCTGCAGGGCTCTCTAGGACTGCACACACCCCTGACTGTTCTCAATCCATACACAACCCTGCACAGAGAGCCTTAACCACAAGGTGGCGCCAGATCTCCGCTCTCACTTGGCACAGAATCCCTGGGACTGGCAGGAGGTGCACTGCAGTGTGCGCAGTGTGAATGAATGTATAATCTGAGGGTATCTTGTCGTGGACCCCTGCGCGGGTACTTCACAATCCTGTCCTCATGCCTTTATCCATCAATGCTCAATGTTCCTTCCAGTCCTCGGGTTGTGGTATCAATAATAATACACCATTAACAATAAATGATTTCTGGCCGCACACATTTCATGGCGCGATAATAGAAAACCAGACTTCTGTGATAACACGGACCCTGGGCGACAGGTTGTGTGACCGTTACCGCTGCTGACATCACCATTTTATCACCGATTTCCTATAATAGCATATGAGTCTGTGGCTCAGCACAGTGCCCCCTGTGGCCATGGTATGTAATAGCAGTCACACAACGCTGGTCAATCACTGTGGTCACCCAGGAGCTCTCTCGCAGATTGTGCTTATCAGAAGTCAGAGAGAAGGGCGGTGACACTAGGCGACGACTTACCTGCCGTGCTTAGATGACTTTGTCCTTCTCACAGCTGAGGACGTGTTACAGTGTATCACTGTAGATTGGGGGGAGACACAGGGGGGCACATTGGGGTCCGCACCTGTTTTCAGGAGTAAAAAGCCTGTTTCCGACTGTCTTTTTATATCAACTGATTTTGTGCTTCATTCATAAGTTTTCAAACTTTTGCCCATTATTTCCGATGTATTTATGTTGGTGCACATTTTTTTGCGCCTGAATTAAGCACATGAACAGTCGTACCGCTACTCCACTCCTGACCAGGATTATTTTTCCTGTCTGTCACTTGTGCAATTTTTTCATGCCCAATCCAATGAGACAAGTCTTAGTGAATATGAACCTGTCTTACAAGAAAACAACCACTAGAGGTCAGACTTAAACCGAAAAAAGGCGAGCTTAATATTTGACTTTCGGGTGAAATTTCTGGAAAACGTATAAAGTCCCGGCTCCAGTGATATTATATGATGAAAGCCGGGCATTAAGTAGAAGCAGCGATGGTGTCTCCTCATCTCAGACAATTCATTGACACAAAAGCCGACCCCAATGCTGGGTATACCGCCACATAATGTCAGTGTCCCACCAACCCCGGTGCTGGGTATACCGCCACATAATGTCAGTGTCTCACCGACCCCATTGCTGGGTATACCGCCACATAATGTCAGTGTCTCACCGACCCCATTGCTGGGTATACCGCCACATAATGTCAGTGTCTTACCGACCCAGTGCTGGGTATACCGCCACAATGTCAGTGTCTCACCGACCCCATTGCTGGGTGTGCCGCCACATAATGTCAGTGTCTCACCGACCCCAGTGCTGGGTATACTGCCAATAATGTCAGTGTCTCACCGACCCCAGTGCTGGGTATACCGCCACATAATGTCAGTGTCTCACCGACCCCAGTGCTGGGTATACCGCCACATAATGTCAGTGTCTCACCGACCCCAGTGCTGGGTATACCGCCACATAATGTCAGTGTCTCACCGACCCCAGTGCTGGGTATACGCCACATAATGTCAGTGTCTCACCGACCCCAGTGCTGGGTATACCGCCACATAATGTCAGTGTCTCACCGACCCCAGTGCTGGGTATACCGCCACATAATGTCAGTGTCTCACCGACCCCAGTGCTGGGTATACCGCCACACATAATGTCAGTGTCTCACCGACCCCAGTGCTGGGTATACGCCAATAATGTCAGTGTCTCACCGACCCCGGTGCTGGGTATACCGCCACATAATGTCAGCGTCTCACCGACCCGGTGCTGGGTATACCGCCACATAATGTCAGTGTCTCACTGACCCCATTGCAGGGTATACCGCCACATAATGTCAGCATCTCACCGACCCGGTGCTGGGTATACCGCCACATAATGTCAGTGTCTGCACCAACCCCAGTGCTGGGTATACCGCCACATAATGTCAGTGTCTCACCGACGCCCATGTGCATGGGTATACCGCCACATAATGTCAGTGTCTCACCGACCCCAGTGCTGGGTATACCGCCACATAATGTCAGTGTCTCACTGACCCCATTGCAGGGTATACCGCCACATAATGTCAGCATCTCACCGACCCCGGTGCTGGGTATACCGCCACATAATGTCAGTGTCTCACCGACCCCAGTGCTGGGTATACCGCCACATAATGTCAGTGTCTCACCGACCCCAGTGCTGGGTATAACCGCCACATAATGTCAGTGTCTCACCACCCCAGTGTGGGTATACGCACATAATGTCAGCTCACCGACCCGGTGCTGGGATCGCCACATCATGTCAGTGTCTCACTGACCCCATTGCAGGGTATACCACATAATGCTCACCAACCCCAGTGCTGGTATACGCCACATACTCACCGACCCCGGTGCTGGGTATACCGCCACATAATGTCAGTGTCTCACTGATAATGTATCACGACCCCGTAAGTGTCTCACGACCCCATGCTGGGTATACCGCCACATAATGTCAGTGTCTCAACCAACCCCAGTGCTGGGTATAACGCCAATAATGTCAGTGTCTATGGGTTATACCGATGTCAGTGTCTCACGACCCAAGGTATACCGCCACATAATGTCAGTGTCTCACGACCCCAGTGCACCGCCACATTAATGTCAGTGTCCCCACCCCCAGTGCTGGGTATACCGCCAATATGTCATGTCTACATAAGTGTCTCACCTCCTGGCTGGTATACCGCCACATAATGTCAGTGTCTCACTGACCCCATGCTGGTATACCGCCAGTATGTCAGTGTCTCACCGACCCCGATGCTGGTATACGCCACATAATGTCAGTGTCTCACCGACCCCAGTGCTGGGTATACCGCCACATAATGTCAGTGTCTCACCGACCCGGTGCTGGGTATACCGCCACATAATGTCAGTGTCTCACCAAACCCCCGGTGCTGGGTATACCGCCACATAATGTCAGTGTCTCACTGACCCCATTGCAGGGTATACCGCCACATAATGTAAGTGTCTCACCGACCCCAGTGCTGGGTATACCGCCACAATGTCAGTGTCTCACCAACCCCAGTGCTGGGTATATACCGCCACATAATGTCAGTGTCTCACCGACCCCGGTGCTGGGTATACCGCCACATAATGTCAGTGTCTCACTGGACCCATTGCAGGGTATACCGCCACATAATGTCAGTGTCTCACCGACCCCGTGCTGGGGTATACCGCCACATAATGTCAGTGTCTCACCGACCCCGGTGCGTATACCCACATGCAGGTCTCACCGGGTCTGGGTATACCGCCACATAATGTCAGTTTCTCACCCCACCAGCTGTATCCGCCCACATGTCAGTGTCTCATACCAGGGTATACCGCCACATAATGTCAGTGTCTCACCAAACCCAGTATACCCCACATAATGTCAGTGTCTCACCGACCCAGGTGCTTGGTATACCGCCACATAATGTCAGTGTCTCACCGACCCAGTGCTGGGTATACCACCACATAATGTCAGTGTCTCACCGACTCCAATGCTGGGTATACCATCACATAATGTCAGTGTCTCAGAAACGTGTACGGTGGCCTTGAGCATCAATTCCAGCCTTGTCATCGGCTGAGGCATTGCAGCCCACTCTTCTTGAAGGGCGGCCCTCAGGTCATCGAGGTTCTGGGGTACAGACTTACAAGCCTCTACACGGTGCCTCAGCTGATCCCATAGGTTTACAATGGGATTCAAATCTAGAGAAAGCTGTTATCTAATGATGGGACCTCGATGAGCTTGAAGCATTGTCCTCCATGAAGATGACATTAGGCCGGGGTTGTTCCTGCAGAGGCACAATGACCGGATTAATGATGTTCTCCAGGTAGTCTGGGCTTGTCACTGGACCATTCACACAGTGTAGGGCAGTCCTGTACTGACGAGACACACCGGCCCACACTGTAACACCACCACCACCAAAGGCTGGTCTGGTGACCACAGTGGATGATGCAGGGGGCTCTCTGTGACGTCTCCAACATTTCTGCTCAGTGTGAATGGACTTTCATCAGTGATCAGCACTGAGGCCACTGGTCCCTCCTCCAGTGTAGATGCCCCCTGGTCCATACAAGACGATGACGCCTGTGCCCGGTGGTGCGGTCAGGGACCTTGCAGGTCGTCCAGCACACAGACCACGATGATGTAAACAGTTTTTAATGGTCTGACGTGACACTTGGTGCCTCTCACCTCTTCCAGTCTCTGTATCTCTGATACAACCTGCTGATGACTCTGTGACTCTCTACGCTCAGGGGCCACTTCTCTGCCTTTCTGTGACTCTTCCAGTCTCTGTATCTCTGATACAACCTGAAGATGACTCTGTGATTCTCTAAGCTCAGGGGCCACTTCTCGGCCTCTCTGTGACTCTTCCAGTCTCTGTATCTCTGATACAACCTGCTGATGACAACTGTGACTCTCTAAGCTCAGGGCCACTTCTCGGCCTTTCCGTGGCTCTTCCAGTCTCTGTATCTCTGATACAACCTGCTGATGACTCTGTGACTCTCTAAGCTCAGGGGCCACTTCTCGGCCTTTCTGTGGCTCTTCCAGTCTCTGTATCTCTGATACAACCTGCTGATGACTCTGTGACTCTCTAAGCTCAGGGGCCACTTCTCGGCCTTTCTGTGACTCTTCCAGTGTCTGTATCTCTGATACAACCTGCTGATGACAACTGTGACTCTCTAAGCTCAGGGGCCACTTCTCGGCCTCTCTGTGACTCTTCCAGTGTCTGTATCTCTGATACAACCTGCTAATAGACTCTGTGAAACTTTAAGCTCAGGGGTCACTTCTGTCTGAGAACATCCTGCTTGAAGTCTCACAATAGCGAGGTACTGTTCATCCATTGTTAGGTGTCGTCTTGGTCTCATGATGTCACAATGTGAGCAGCATGATGAGAAGGGCTGTTTAATATCAATTGTAACTGAAGCAGGAAATTTATTGGACGATTCATGGATAAACACCGGGTGTGAATTTTGCCCTTAAGCTCCATGTCCCTTCAGAAGGTTAGAGAAGGTCACATTAAGTTCTCTTGTAAAGGTCAGAGGGCATTTTAGATTCATCCTGAAATTTCACCCACAAGTCAAATATCCTGAACTTTTTGTATTGTATGCCCCAGTATCTGCTGCTCATACATTTTTGCAATTTCTAGCATTTTTCTTTCTAGGAATTCCTCTGTTGCTGCACCAAATACTAATGATCTAAACCCCACCCCCTAATATGCAATGGAGGCCCCAATAGTCCTTTGTAGCGTGCACCCCACTGGCCCATATTTATTCATGTGAGTGCACCTAGATTTTGGCATAGACGTCTGCAGTGTGGTAGATCTGTGTCTAGTCTGAAGAGAAGAGTGGTTTACCAGGAAAGGGGTGTGGCTTTGGTTGAAAAGGGGCGTGGACTGAAATGCAATGTTTTGACCCAAAATTGTGCCACAATTCTGATGTAAAATTCTGTCTCAAAGTAAGTCAACTAATAATTAGTATAGAGCAGGGATGCTCAACCTGCGGCCCTCCAGATGTTGTAAAACTCCAACTCCCACCATGCCCTGCTGCAGGCTGATAGCAGTAGGCTTCCCAGGAATGCTGGGAGTTGTAGTTTTGCAACAGCTGGAGGGCCACAGGTTGGGCATTCCCTGGTATAGAGCAAGACAATATTGTCTGCACCTCACACATCATCAGCCGGAGCCCCTGTGATATCTGGCACAGGTCTCACCTGAGGTCTCATGGAGCATTTACCCACCGACTGAGCAGGCAGTTATCGGGGAGGTACCAATTCCAATAATAGAGAGAGGAATCCCGCTGATGCCAGGATTGCAGAGTAGCGGTGCACCAGTCACAGGAAATCCTGTCCCTTCAGGTGCCCGTAGTGTCCCAGAGGTGAGGGAGGTCGGGCGGTGCTGACCAGGTTAGTCCTGCTTTCTATGGACATTGCCATACAATTCATGCACATATACACAAAGCAGGTTGAAGATGAGGACGGGGGCACTGCGCAGGGGAATCCGAGGAGCACGCCGTCTGTTATGGGCTAAACAGAGAAGTAACAAGTGAGTGCAGTGTGTACACACAATCAGCCGGCCAGCCCTCTCCTCACACACATACCACCACTTGTCACCTGTTTACACAGCAAGCAAAGAAATGCAACTTCACAGCCAAAGCAGGACTGATCAGGACCAAGGGGGGAAAGACACGGCAAGGTGAAGAGACGTCTGAGAGGTCAATGCCTGGAGGCAGCACACAGCCCTGTATAAATGTTGTGTATATACCATATATGCCATTCTCAGTCTTATCTAGAGGAAATCTACAGTCAGCAAGACACACGTTCTTTATATTCATACCAGACTCGTCTCCTTATACGTATAGTAAGGGGGGACTGATTCTTACTTTACTATATGTATGGACTCTGCACAGTACCACTTCTCTATATCCTGTATAGACTCTGCACAGTACCGCTTCTCTATATCCTGTATGGACTCTGCACAGTACCACTTCTCTATATCCTGTATGGACTCTGCACAGTACCACTTCTCTATATCCTGTATGGACTCTGCACAGTACCACTTCTCTATATCCTGTATAGACTCTGCACAGTACCGCTTCTCTATATCCTGTATAGACTCTGCACAGTACCACTTCTTTATATCCTGTATGGACTCTGCACAGTACCACTTCTCTATATCCTGTATAGACTCTGCACAGTACCACTTCTCTACATCCTGTATAGACTCTGCACAGTACCACTTCTCTACATCCTGTATGGACTCTGCACAGTACCACTTCTCTATATCCTGTATGGACTCTGCACAGTACCACTTCTCTATATCCTGTATAGACTCTGCACAGTACCACTTCTCTATATCCTGTATAGCTGTATTCTGCACAGTACCACTCTCTATACATCCTGTATAGACCTGCAAGTACACTTCTCTATATCCTGTAGTATACTCTGCACAGTACCATTTCTCTATATCTCTGTATATGGACTCTGCACAGTACCACTTCTCTATATCCTGTATGGACTCTGCACAGTACCGCTTCTCTATATCCTGTATAGACTCTGCACAGTACCACTTCTCTATATCCTGTATGGACTCTGCACAGTACCACTTCTCTATATCCTGTATGGACTCTGCACAGTACCACTTCTCTATATCCTGTATGGACTCTGCACAGTA